>DWDU01000509.1:0-18599 GCA_018245575.1 Jemadia suekentonmiller | reverse complement strand
CCATGGGGGGACGTAAACGTAACGGGTGAACCGTGGGAGTGTTCTCCCCTCCTCTGCCTCCCTCTTCGGGGATTACAGGCGGGATGTTACGTTTTTTTTTTTTTTTTTTTTTTACTATTCCGCAGGTCGACACGGTACGCTTCACTGAACGAGAAGGGTTAAAGCCATAGTCCGCCACGCTGCCCAACTGCTGGCTTGCAGACTTATAAATTTATCTTTACCGGCGAAGGTAGAGCTGACTTAGGAGGATAATGGAGTGTGACTCTATATTTATTATTTCCGGACAGTTTCCGATATATAATGATCAGATGTCCCGAATGAATTACCTAACAAAATATTTAACGGCATGCCCTGGATGAGTTAAGGACAGCACAGACTGAGACTTTGTTAGAGATAGTCGAACATACTTTTTATAGTAAGCTTGTTTGCCTAAAAACCACAATTATTATAAAATATTTCGTTAGTACATATTTCAATGACTGCCTGAATAAGGGCTTGGGGTCAAATCCCTGATCGGGTACTACTGAATGGCAATACTGCATGGCAATAGCCTCACCACCTATTCCATGATAGGACGTAAATGTAACTGGTGAACGTGGGAGCGCACTACCCTCCTATGCCCACATCTTCGGGAATTATAGGCGTGATGTTACATTTTCGTATATCACAATGTAGAATTATACTGATTTAAAAAATAAATTTCTATCTTATCTATAAAAAAATTATTAACACTTAACCTTAAGTGTTGATGTTACGAATGAATATATATGATTTATTTCAATGTTGCTTAAGAGTACGCGCAAACGAAATATTCTCATTGAAATTTTGGTAGGAAAAAACCAAAAGGCTCCTGTGCGCTAAGTGAAATTTATTGCTGTATAGCGCCTTGTCGCTGCTAAGCAGCTGACACCGTATTTCCTCATTACTACAAATTTATTTGAAGACGTAACAGCAATAAACTAAACCCTTATTTATACGACTGTACTTTTCTCTACATATTCAGGTCGAAGTGACTCTACATAGAGTAAGTTTTTGAAATTATATCCTTTCCAAATTCCCTTAGTTACTTTATATTATTATCTTTATAGTGCTTTAGGCAGAGACGATAGCGTAGAATACATAAAGTACAGTAAATAAGGATGAATATTTCTTTTTCATTTTCTTCTTTGCCGACCCCGCAAGGGATCTGGCGTGAAGTTATGTAATTCTGTATGTATATTTCTATTTCTTGAATCTAGTCTTACCATGCACCATAATATTCAATAAACTTAACAGTAAAACGTAATTTCACGACTGTAATAAGCAAAGAGGTAGGCAGAGGAGTATAATGTGTGATAATTTGAAATTTACATTAACAAACTGTTTTTATGAAACATGTTTGTTCATTGATTCTTTTAACCTACTATCATAGTCCAATTTATAAGAAAATATCAATGATAATTTTCTTACCCATGTTTTTCTATAAACAAAAAATCCGCAATTACAAAATAAAAAGTACAAATCTATCTTGTTAATAAAAGTTTATTTAATTTTTGTAAACCGTAACTCGCGTGGATCTTAAAATAGATGAAGTAAGAATTGATTGGTATCACATGTGTCCAATAGGCCTTGTTAGCGCCGGTCAGCTACCTGGGAGTCGAGTGCTTGCGACGCCAGGGTACGAGCCGAGAACCGTAAGACAACACTCCAGACGCGCTCAAGTGGCGCCTACCAAGCGCCTCACTGCAACTTACTGCGACTAAGATCAAAGGAAATGTAAACTAAAACAATTTTATATTTTACTCGATCATGTCTAAATTGTTAGGCTATTATAAATATTAAATTAAAATAATTAAATTTAACGTTTCGTTTTTAATAATCAATGTGTACATGTACAATTTCTGCACTAGTAAACATTTAAAGGTAAGTTACTGTTAGACCTGTTAAATAAGTAATTAAAATGGCCCACCTTGAAAATTTCAAAATTATAACTCAAGGTTTCAAATTTGGAAATGATTTTCCACGTAAAAGACAATATATGTATTTAGTTACATAACACTTTTAACATATTCACACATCAAAAAAATAAACAAAGTTTAGCTCCGTCCACGAGAATCTATTGTCCGGTTTTTGTTTAGACTGCCTCGTTGGTCGTGTAGTTACAAGCGCGGCTACTGATCTAGAGGTCCAGGGTTCAAACTCCGGGTAGAAATTTCCTGTAATGACTATGAGTCCGGATTTGTCCCCGGTGTATGGCAATAGGCTACCTATTCTATAGTGGGACGTAAACGTAACTGGTGAAACGTTGCGAGTGTACTACAACCTGACTAACATAACACTAGCTCTGCCTAATTTGAATCGGAAGCCGTGTGTGAGCACGTTCTAGGATTTTTATTTATTTAAAAAAAGCTACTGTCTTTATTCTACACTTAAGCTACATATAGACAATCTATTTGACCAGCAACTATACATTAACTGAACAAAATTATAAATATATCCTTACGCCAGATTCTTTACGGGATAGGTAGCAAAGGCCAAATATCTCAATTCTCCTAAACCCGCCATCTTTCTTTAACATATGTCACTCACTTCAAACATTCACGATGGTTTTGGAGACTTACGAATCCCCCTTCAATGGGTACATGGCCAGACATCAAAGTGAAATAGTCAAGGAGACTGCTATCTGTTTGTCCGCAAACTTACAATTCGTTTTTAATTCACTGCGAGGATGTATGCCATTGCATAGGTAATACATGGTTCCATGAAAAAATTTACATCGAGGCGCACTGTGCGTGCACCAAATGTATTATGTCTTCTGTGAACACACAGTCGGAGATTCCTAGAGATTTCATTAGCACCGAATTCTATACGAGACGCTGTTCGTTACTTTGCAACTGAGATTTTGAGTGTCAATGATTTGACCCACATTCGTTGGAATACAAGTTGCAAGTATATATGTACCTGTGTATGTACTTCCTGTGAATTAGACTTCAAAAGAAGTTGAATTGTAGTAAATGACATATATTCTACGTATATTAAAATGATCTTTCTATAAGGATATTCAATACATCGTTCTTTTATTTTATTTCCAGAAATGACAGAGAACAAATACAAAACAGATGTTAGATTTTTATGACTGTCAATATAATATTACCTTGTCACAACATTGACTCTAATCTATTCGATTAGATCAGAATATTGGTATATTAAAAGAACACCAATTTATTATTGTTACGTTATTAATATAACACCACGCTTGTAATCCTAAGAGGCAGGCAGATGTATGTAGTACACTCCCATATTTCACCAGTTACGTTTAAATCCCACCGTGCAACAGAGGGTGAACAGCTTGACATACACCGGTCACAAATCCAGATTCCGAGTTACCACCAAATACTTCCGGACTACGGATTTGAATTCACGACGTATCGATATATTATTAACATGAGTGTGTCCATTCAAATCGAGCTTTATAAATGTACCCACAAGCACCTACTCCTATAGTAATAACTATAATCACGACTGAAACTTCAAAATTCCGCATAAATTATTTTCTATTTTTCTATGTCAGCGTTTCTCAACCTTTTCCAGTCCGCAGACTTATAGAAAATCAAACATAATTTCAAGGACCCCGTTAATAAAAACATAGGAATAATAAGATAGTTTATTATAGAACTGCAAAAAATAATGAATTTAAATAAAAATAAACATATTGTACTAATGTGAAGGTTGGGGCTGCTTTTTTGCAATTAAATTTATTAATATTTGGGTTAATGTCAGTAGGTCAGTCTCGGTCGGATCCTAGTAATGATTACGAGACTTAGTGGCATTTATTTATTAATTTAAATTTTCATAGATAAGGCGGCGTACCCCCATACAAATACTGGCGGACCCCCCGGGGTCCGTGGACTACAGGTTAAGAAATACTATTCTACATAATGGAGTAATGTTGTCGGAAATACGCGCGTAGAATTCATTGTCAATTCGGGCGTGCTTAACATAAGAGGCAAAGTTTTTTTGGAAACTGTTGAAGCTTTTTACATTGTACCTTTGAGTCATTTTTGCTATGCGTGTTCGAAATATTGATAAGACTTGTTTTATATTTTATATCTGTAATAATAATACGCCATAAATTTACATTTAGTAGAATGGAAACAGGAAAAACGTTTATTCGCGCTCAATACGCAACACATCGTAATAACTTAATATCAAAACGAAACCACACGCAAACTTACATATTTAATACCTACTGAATGAAAAACAAAATAATGAGGGTAGTAAGATAGTAAGTGAACTGGTGAAGATGGTACTAAATACTTCTGTGACGTCACATGTCCGTAACGACCTGTCACCGCACCGCTGACTTTCAGTGGCACCGCAGAACGACGGTAAACCGTTTGCCCTCTAAATTTTTCAAACTAACTTTTGTTAGAATCAGTCTTTAAGTAGATAATATGATAGTTTTACCCAAATTCGTGGAAATGTGCAATTGCAAAAGATTGAATGTTATTGAATATGTCATAGTTAACACGAGATGGAAGAAATGAAATAATTGAGGAAAAAACAAAATGGCGGACATTTTAGGAAGTCACTGTCGAGACATATACCTAACATTGGTGATATTGTTTTCTGCCTCAAACACGCCGGTCACCAAATACAGGTTAGTTTATTTTGTAGTTCAGTTGTAAAATGAATATTCTGAATTACTTTTCAATGGTCCACTTATTGCAATAAAAAAGAATGATAAAAATGAATGCAATTTTATTAACATTCACAATTACAATAATATTTATTTTTACCGGACTGAATGAAAACAAAGTCCTCATTCGTTCCCATTTTGCACAATCTTATAACTTAAAAAATAGTCAGTTTAACTCGAAAACACAACAATTCATGTATAATTCAACGTACAAGGTGTTTACACGAACGATTTATCTCCTCCCAAGGCGTTTTCCATCGTTGCAAAGTTATTTTTATGCAAAAATATACTACAAATAACGCAGGAGCGACAGTGACGGATAAGCTCCTAGCGCCCCTCGAAAATGGTTCGGGCAAAATGGATGGCCGCCTTTTTGTTAGGTTTAATTTACCTTAATATTACCTATTACTACCTTACATTACCTTATTATTATAACCTCACGCAAAAATATCTTTACTTACCTATTTGACATGCATTTACTACATTTATAACAATCATATTAATATGCGTGTAGTGGTTGGTGACTAAAATTTATTTCAAAATTGACAAAGTAGGTAGATGTACACACAAGATATAATAGATGGCGCTAGTAACACCATATCCGACTTATATTGATATTAATTCTAACAAGTCTGTCTCGTACGCCTGGTTTCGAAGACTTCCGAGTCACCTGACTTGCAATATGTCATACGTAAATTAAGTTCAAAAATAGAATTCATGACCGTACTGATGGTTATCAATTTTTCGCTAATCATTTCAAATGTTTATCTATAATAATTACATAGCCGTTTATAGACGTAATCATGAAACATAGTTATCTATTTCTGCATAAAGATGAATTTGAACGACTTAAAAGTCAAGGAGTGCCCTTACAAAGAAGAACGAAACCGTCTGAAAAAGACGAGTATATTACAACAATGAACGAAAAATCACAGAATTGGATTAAAAACTGGCCGGACACAGTAAAGGTACAACTTTGATATCTTACTACAGACCACGTTTTACTCTGCCTATAAGACTACGAAACCGGCATCAATATGCAAAATTAGTAATGAGTGTAGCTAAACCACATGAAGTGTTCACTTCCAGAAGGATTTTACACATAAGTACCATTTATTTAGACATGTTTACAATTATTAGTTATTCATCTGTGTAAGTCCAGTTCTGTGAACCTGTAAAATAAAATAAAATAAATAAAATAAAATAAGTCTGTAAAAATATGAATATTCAGTACTTAGTACTCTCTACCTACCACGTGAGCGAGCTGACGTCATGATGATAATAATTAGACTGGCTCGTTGAAAGAAATATCTGTGTGATGAGGGTGTGTAAATATTTCGTTCTGTGTTTGCGTGTTAAAAGTATTTATATTAAGTGTACATATATATGTGTGTATGTAGTTTATCAGCCGTCCAGTTAGCACAACACAAGCTCTCTTGTTGCTTTGCTTACTTTGCTATCAGCCAGCCGTGTGTGGAAATGTCCTGAAATCTTATTATTATTGCATATCTCTATTGTGTCGTGATCCGGGTCAACGCCATGTAAATTTTATTATCCTATTGCTCTAACTTCTATGTAGGTGGACGATAGGTAGCTAGTTATTCAATATTCGTTAATAGAGACAAACGTACCGGATGGCGTCATAGTGGCCTAACGGAAATTGGTTTGCATAGAATAATCTCTAATGAGTTATGTATGAACATTAAAACTGGATAGCGTGAACTTCTATTATATAAAAATCAAAAGACACTTTTCAGAGTTCAAAAGCGAAGATTGCCTCGTTAGTCGTGTTGGTTGCCAATGAGACTGTTGATCGGGACTGCCTGGGTTCAAATACCGAGTCGGACACTAACGAATTTTTCTAATTTAGATTTTCTAGTAGTGGTTGGTTCGGAGTCTGGATGTACCCGGTGTATGGCAATAGGCTCACCACCTATTCCATACTGGAACGTAACTGGTGAATCGTGGGAGTGCACTACACTCCTCTGCCTACCTCTTCGGGAATTGCAGGCGTGATGTTACGTTCGTTACTTTTGAGAGTCATGTTTTCAAATTTTATTACAGGTATCTATATAAAAAATACTTGAATACGTAATGAAAAATTACTTTCTCGCTTTTCAGGGTCAAATACTCCGATTAGAAAAAGAAAAGGAAAAGTATCACGCAAAAGATATTCTGAAGATTAAAGTTTTTCGCAAGGACCAGAGAATTGCCGAAAAAATTGATGTCATTAAAAAAGCTAAACAGATGATCTTTGACGATTCCTGTTACGGCAGACAATTGCACAGGTTTGTTAAATTTTCCTATGAATTTCAATCAATAACTATGCTGTTACTGCCTAGTTGATCGTGTTGGTTGCACGCGCAACTACCGATCGAGAAGTCATGGGTTCAAATCCCGGGTCGAGCATTATTGGATTTTTCAAATTTTAGATTTTAAAATAATAGGGCCTAAAAGTAACTGGAGAAACGTGGGAGTGTACTATACTCCTCTGCCTACTTATTCAAGGACTACAGGCGTGATGTTAAATTGTTTTTATTTATTTTTTTAAGTTGATTATTATTCTCACGTATTTACAGCGCTCTTCTTGAATCTAAAACGTTAGAAGAAAGAGATTTACAAATAGAATTTAAAAAGAAAATATCAGAAGATGTTAAAAAATTGGAAGCGACGCACAATACAATAGAATGTGCTTTACGAAAGTCAATTGAATTTGAGAATAAAGAGAAAGAGATAGAAATGTGCAAGCGAGACAAGAATAAAGAAGTGGCAGAAATAAACAAGGCAATGTATGAAATTGGTATTGGAATCACGTTTTGTTTAATTTATATTGAATGGGCTACTAACATTTACCTGTTTCTGACAGAAAACTGCATAGTGGGCGGTATAAATGATTTAATAAGCACATGTTATGCTAAAACATGAAGTATTTAGACTAAATCCCCACTAGTTTTAAAGTTTGTCTTTTATCTATCAGAATAGTAAATTTGAGGCTTATTATAACTATTAAAATTGCTTGCCATTGTCTGCTAAGATCTGCATTTTACCAGGTCTGTCTCTATATCATTCAATAAAATCCTGTCGGCTAATAGCCACAAAGTTTTCACACACATGTTTTCAAATACAGCGATAAAAGTTTATTTGAAAAATGATATATTTATGGTCCATAGTTACTTAAATCAAAATGAAATCAAGCGGCGAGAAAAGGAGAAAC
Organism: Jemadia suekentonmiller; assembly: GCA_018245575.1. Lineage (NCBI taxonomy): Eukaryota > Metazoa > Arthropoda > Insecta > Lepidoptera > Hesperiidae > Jemadia > Jemadia suekentonmiller. The sequence continues at coordinate 10,707 of DWDU01000509.1, read as the reverse complement.
AACGACGGGAAGAATTTGAAAACATGTGTTTACTAAGAAAATTACTTGAAAAGGAAAGCATCGAGGAGGTAATAAATTGAATTCTCAATAAATAAATACATACGTAATGTTTAAAAATTTAAAAATAAAGTACCGTTTATAAATTGCGTCATAATTCAATAATTACGTCATGAGATAAGATTTTTAAAAAGAAACTTATAAATTATTTTGAAACTATTTATTAATATGGATGGGAGCTACAACGTATTAAAAAATTCTTGGACGTAATTTGCGGATTATAATTTATAGAACATTAAGTACATGTAAATGATATAATATGCAGCAGCGATATCCTATTGGTTTGAAAATCGACCTCTCACTCCTGAAGCCCGGGTTCAAATCCTAGCGCACACCTCTTAAAAATGTGCGTTTTAAATTTAAATATTACTTGCTATAACGGTGAAGGAAAACATCGTGATAAACCTGCACACCTTAGAATTCTTAAGTTCTCTAAGGCGTGTGAAGTCTGCCAACACGCACTTGGCCAACGTGGCAGACTATGACCTTAACCCTCTCATACTGAGAGAAGACCCGTGTACAGCAGTGGACAGATAAAAAGGGCGGGAAAAAAAAGAGTAATTCTTATCGTTAGTAAAAATGATATTCAGGCAAACAATAAATATATACGGAAACAAGATTTGGAACTATGTGTAGCTGATCGAAAGAAAATTGAACAAAGAAGAGAAATGAGAGAGAAAGAAGAAGAGCGCAGAGCAAATTTTTGGAGAAAACACCAAGACATGATAAATGATAAGATGAAAATGGTGAGTCCGAATTGATTAGACTAAATGATTTTCAATTCCAATTGTATTATAAACGTAACGTAACATCACGAAGTAATCCCCGAATAGGTAGGCAGAGGAATATAATACCTACAGTCCGACGTTTAACCAGTTACATTTACGTTCCAATATGGAATAGGTGGTGAGCCTATTGCCATACAAGGGGCACATATCCAAACTCCGAGCCACTACTACGAGGTTTAAATTAGAAAAACTTTGTAGTGCCCGATCTGGGAATTGAACCTAGGACCTCCCACTCAGCAGTCGTCTTTGCAACCAACACGACCAACGAGAAAGTCAGAGGTTGTATTATATATTACTGTTTTCAGATTCACAAAAAAAGATTTGAATTCCAACGTACAAAAAACTATGAATTAATAAGCAAATTGAAGAACGAAGAAGAATCACGTTACGATGAATTCATTAATAAAGGGATAATCGCTGCAGCGAACCGGTAAATATATTCATCTCTAGATTTATAATGGACAGACAGCGAAAGCATTGTTCAAACACTCTTTACGCATTGGTCAAATGTGGTCTAGCGTAACCATAGTTAGCATCGGTGTTGCTATAATATTACGTCCATTATGATTCTTTCGAAGAACATATCATATTAGCCCAGGGTTTCATTTTAAATTTTGACTTCAACAATCTTTGAGGCTTATGCATGCCGCTTGTAGCTTATAGGTTATGTACCTTTACTTGTGAATCAAGGCAGCAAAAAAAACACAAAAATATCGCCAATATATGTTTTCGTATAAAGATTAAGTTTTATTTTATGTAAAAAAGATTGCACCTTACTACTCACCTAAATACTCACTATAAGTTAATCTTAAGTCCGATATGATATAAACCAAGAGAATACTTTGCAGACTAGAACAAGAAGAATTAAATAGTCTGATTACTGAAAAGGAACGAAAAAAAGGTTATTTAATATTGCAAACTAATGAGCCACAAACGGTCATGAAAGAAATACCGAAAATGAACCAAAACAAAGACATTTGCGATAGACAATGTATTATTTCGAAATGTAAAAATATTTGTATAAAAGAAAAATCGACCATAAAACAGCATCAACGTCAACAAGGTACGAAAAGTATAATTAGTTTTCTACTTTATCTAATAAACAAGATACAATGATCTTTTAAACTTTGAAATCACGTTTAAAACTTTTTATACTGTTGCATGTGTGAGACACTACATGGCGTAGTGACTAAGTTTGCCAATAACTAATATAATAATAGACAAATTATAATAGACTGACGTTGAAGCCCATGTAAGTGTGTGCTGGATACCCCGTTATATTATATTGACTTTCTACTAAAGCTAAGAGATACAAAGAAGGGTGCCAATGACAAGTTTTAGCATCTGAGTTCCTGTCATCCATGTGTGTGATTTTTTGTATGGTCTACCGGTCGTAGCATTTACGCCCAAAAATAATAATACTGCTTTACTGCAGAAACTAAGCCACTAACCAGCACATAACAAAAAAATCTCTCATGGAACGACTTTATGGACATAATACGAATCGTACGAAAACATTATTTTAAAACCATTCATTGATAGAAACTGTATACAAATGTGGCATTTACTAGGTGTTCCGGAATCATTGCCAAAATACATAGAGTTAGTGAAAAACGTGGGAATGTGTGAAAAGGAATGCACGCCCTGGAACGGTCTGGCGACTGCACACGCGCAATTCGCACAACAGGCGAGCGAAACGTTAAAAGAATGTCAATACAAAAATATGGCGCGAAAAGTTGTTGACGTGAGTTAAAATCGTTGATGTACATTCAATTTTTTTGCTGTTTTCGTCATATATAAAAACTTAAAATGTATAGTATGTAAAACTTCAAATGTATGTTGAACGTTTGTTGTTGTATAAATATGTTCGCAGGACTATCGAAGGTTGAACTGCTTGAACGAGAAAACTATGCCTGTTTCAAATTATTTTTAAAAAGGAAAAACAGTTTTTATCAAGGGACCTATCAATCGCTCTTTCATATTTACTATCGAAAAGAAGTTATAATAACTTGCCAGCCTGTAAACTCCCAAACTACCAGTAAAACAACGTCTGTTACGACCACTTGTGAAAATCACGGCAAAATTTTTTTTAAATCATCAGTTAAAGGAAAGGATACGATTATACAGGATTGTTACTGGGATATCGAAATTACGAAATAAAAGTGACAACTCAACAATCATTATACTAGATTTTAATGTTACACTAGACGCATGTTTATTTACAAAACCAGTTCTTGTTCTTACATTCAAATTTCCTGTTCATACAATCAGTTAGATCGATATCTGACGTACATGATTTCCGATAATAAACTATATCCACACATTGTAATGCTTAAATTACGTTAACAAAATAAATAACTTCACGTCACAATGTACATGTACAGTCTAATGCAGTGAAATTTGCTAACAATATCATTGTTTAGGAATGTACATCCGACTGTACCGGGTGCATTTCTGAAGTATTTTCTTCGTAAAAATGATTGCAGAAAGGCAAATTAAAAATTTTACACATCTAAGCTACAACCTCGGCTGCTTTAGTTTGAGAATTGTATTATAGGTACGTATTTCAAATTGATTAAGTTTGAAAAGTTGTTCACACAGAACTCAAATTAAAGCAGAGTGTGTCGTCACAATTCGCTTATTTTTCTTAGTTTAAGTCAACACACTAATACTCCATACTAGCTTGCATCTGTAATACTTTTCAAAGTTCGCTATTATTATTATTAAAAGCGATTACATCTTAAAACTTCTATGTGACTGTATTTTAAATTCTCTACATATACTTATAAATTACAAGAATATAAAGTTTTGCACTATTTTGAGTAATACGAATCGATAAATGAATCGATTTAATATTGATATTGATCGAATGATCTAGTTAATTTTAAAAACTGCAATCTTTTAAATAGATAATGAATTATTTGAATAAATGATTGAGTACAAGTGTGTTGGTGAGGGCTTAGTACGGCGACTGTTTCTGTTTGAGAACGGCCTGCACGCACTTGGCCATCGTGGGCGACGCGCGGGAGATCGAGTCCGTCATGAAGTAGTCTTCCAGCTGCTTCAGTTTCACGTCCAGTTTGCCCGATATGGGTTTTTGTAAGCTCTGAAATGTACAGTGAGTTAATTAGAGTGAATTTATAAATAAACGTGTAACGGTTATAGTTAAAAAAACCAAATATTGCATAATCTGTGCAAACAGCGAGAGATTGCTATAGAGAAACTATAGATTGCTCAACTGCAAATAGTTAAAATTCGGATAAAATTAATAAAAAACAAAGTGTTATTACAAACATATTGATAGAGACGACTACAAATCATCGTCAACTCCTCGGTTAGATATATAAGTGGCGGAGTCGCGCCGTACCTGCGCGAGCGCGCGCGCCTGCGCGAAGTAGTTGTTGTCGGGCACGGCGCCGTAGGCCAGCAGCGCCGGGCTGAGCTCGGCCAGGCGCGCGCGCAGCTCCTCCAGCGAGTCGTACGGCAGCCGCGCGCCCGCCACCTCCGACAGCGCCCTGCGACACCGCTCGCTTGTAATTACACCGCCTCGGCCGCTCCACGCATCACCTACTCATCTTCGACACTTTTAAAACTCAATCCATTACCCGTTGTGATATTTCGGGGCGTCAGACATTTAATCTTATGAGGCGCGCAGCGCCGGCAACTGGGTCCCATGTACTGGAAGCTTATTTCCCAGATGTGATGCACCGAATCATGAAGATGACCTTTATTTTCTTACAATGGCCCTTTCTGAAGAATTGAACTGAATATCACACTAGCACCACGTCATCTCCATCTCTCGGGCCGCGGCGCGCACCTGATGATCTTCCAGTCGTCGCGCGCCTTGCCGGGCGGCGTGACGGCGGGCAGCGTCTGCTGCGCGCGGCCCTCGGCGTTCACGTACGTGGCGCGCTTCTCCGTGTAGGCGGCGCCCGGCAGCACCACGTCCGCCAGCGCCGCGCCCGCGTCCCCGTGGTGACCTGCGCCCGCACTCCCATTACCCCCTATTCCACTGGCGTCCGTCATGTAACCTTTCATTATTATATGCTCGAGCAAGTCCACACCTCAATTTAAGGATGCCGTGTGATAGTATAAAATTTCCTAATGCCAGCACCGAAACATTGAACCTACCCTGATAAATGACGAATGTATCCTTGGGCAGGGCATCGCGGGTGACGACGCCGGCATCGGCGCCCAGGAGGTAGACAACCTTCGGCCCGGCTTTCAAAGCCTCACCTACTCCCGCCTTGTAACCGATGTCCAAAGCAGCCACTTGGGACGCTGTGCGTTGAAGAACATTCAGCACCTGAAAACGATCTTGTCAAATAGTATTTCATTATGGTCATAATTAGCACTTTTATTTTTGGATTTAGACTTCATTTCAAAATAAGAAGGATTTTATTTATATTGAAGTCCTAATATTTTGTCATTTCATTATTACCATTCTTAGTTTCCGTAACATTCATTTACCTTCCAGTTTTTATCCGCCAACTTGTCCTGCAAGCGCAGAGCTAACTCCTGAGTATACGCCAGCAGAGCTGGGCCTTCCTCAGTCTTGAGCTGGTCGGCGCCGAGGATGACCACAGGTCGCTTAGCGCTCTCCAACCTCTTCATCACTGCGTGGTTGGAGCTACCGGTGGCAAGCTCCTTTACTATTGAGGCTGAATCGCCGACATGCTGTAAGGAAATATATAACGTTGAAACAATTCAATCAGTTTTAATGACTATGCAAATTAATCCATTGAGGAGCCTCCCCGAGCAGAGTCTATGTCTGATTAAGTAAGAACATACTGAATATTGCAACTAATCCTTTCACCACAATGGCTCATTACTCACGATCAGCTGTCGACTCGACGAACAAGAAACCATATTATAGACCCGTATTATGAATGATATCACACATGTAGAACAAAGATGATGTGAATGCACACGAGTCGTCGCGAATGAACTAGCCCTACGGCGGCGTGGGGTGTTACCAGGTAGTCGTAGGTGAGGTCGAGCGGCGGCCCGACGAGCGCCACGTCCGTCTCGTTGTGCACGAAGGCCTTGCGGATGCGCGCGTTGAGCAGCGGCGCCTCGAAGCGCACGTTGGTGCCGACCAGCAGCACGAAGTCCGCCTCCTCCACGTCTGTACGTGACGTGTACTTTATAATTTATAGCAATTATTTAAACCTCTTCTTCAAGAAATCATATAAACTCCTATACCACATAAATAACAAATCGTTGCATGTAGTACACTTGTTGTTTTTTATTGTGACTTCAATAAATATTCGCTGATTTATTATCTTCAAAATGCACGTGTATCGCTACCGGTTTTTATATACATACATATGTATTTGAGAAAGGACCTATGTTACAAGGCTCCATTGTACACATCGAAATATCTAGAATGATATTCACCGGTCAGTAATACCCCATTGGGACTCACTAGCAATTTTAGTGTTGAGAACGTAGGAGGAGCGCAAATCGGTGCCGGAGCCGCCCAGGGGGAAGTCCTGCTCCGTGCACACGTCCTCGGAGCCCAGCCGGTTAGCCAGGTCCTTGAGGGCCACCAGCGACTCCGCGTCCGCGAACTCGCCCGCCACCACCAAGATCTGGGAGCAAATTAAATTTAATACAGTTGTACAACCTATAAATCATGACACTAGAGAGAAGGGGGGAGGGGGGAAGTGACAATAATTTAACATAATAATATACCGAATGACGGTGTTTAAAAATACGAATTTGTATTGACATAATTTTTATTCGAGATGATAACATTGCTACTGGGATACCGAAGACATCCTGAAAAAAAAGGTATGTTACTTCTTTAATAGGAAAACAATGATATAATGTATCAATATCAGCCAGGCGCACCTTGCCGTGGGCGCCGCGCAGCGCGCGCGCCGCCGCCAGCGCCGCGTCCTCCCAGTCGGCGGGCGCCAGGTTGCCGCGGCTGTCGGCCAGCATGGGCGTCACCAGCCGCTGCCGCTTCAGCCCGTCGCACGCGAACCGCGACTTGTCCGACAGCCACTCCTCGTTGATTTCCTACACCGACAAAATGGGATATTAACGGTTATTACTTGATTACGAACGATGATGATGGACATGTGAACACTCAGTGCGACTGTTCCTCCGCTTCGAGGTCGCTCAGCGGACTACAGAGGAGGCTACGCTCGGCGTTTCTCTGAAGAATCGAGCTCTGTGGCAGATTTGTGTTATATTATTTGCATTAGAAGCTAGTATTCCAGGAATATTACCTCATTGGTTCTAGGAAGGATACGCAACACCTCGTTCGTCCGCGTGGCGACTACTATGTTGCTGCCCAATGGGTCGAGAACGTCTACCGAATCAATCTGTAAGAAAACACATTAAAACAACAACTTTTCACTTACAAAAGATTCTCTATTAAACATCATTATATGCTGACTGCATGTAAAGACTTAAATCTGGTGTAAAATCAACATTAATATAAAAAACCGCAAAAGGCAAAGTATTTTAAGTAAATTCTGTCAAGTTATAAAATTAAATTTTTTTCAAAAATTACTTAATGTAGATATATTTTGCAATGACTTACCCTCCTGGTCTCCCAAGGTCTAGCGGCGAAACTGTATGGTTTCGAGGTGAGAGCTCCGACAGGACACAGATCAATAATGTTGCCGGATAATTCGGAAAGGAACATTTTTTCCACATAAGTGCCCACCTGCAATGTATCGAATTAAAGCAAATTTTGAAGATGACGACATTCATACGTCAATAAGGCCAGACACCAATGGACTCATGAGGAAACCAGAATCTTTTACCTGCATTTCAGTTCCTCTGCCTGTTGTTCCAAAATCATCGACTCCTGCAACTTCTGAGGCAAAGCGAATGCATCTTGTGCAGTGAATGCAACGGGTCATAATTGTCTTGATCAATGGACCAACATCTTTGTCTTCAACGGCTCTGCAATTTCAGTTGCATGTTTAAAATGTGTAACGATCTAGACTGAAATGTAATGTTAATTTCAGTAATTCTTAGAATTATTTTTTTTTTGTTTTGTGAAAATGGTGCATCTTAACACATTACATGTGGGACGGTATTAATACATTTTACTCATTGTTAACTGTGGGAGAAGTACTTTTACTGTTTCCATAATATGATTATTGTCTGATAACATATTAACTTTTTGCGCTCAAGGCCTACAACTATTAATGATCACATTCACATATCTTTCCGCAACTCGTAAACAATTAGTCGCCATGCCCCGCCTGTAATGTGTTAACTGCAACACCAACACTATCTATATAATTTTGAAAATGGTAATAACAAACAAGCAAACATGCCTTACCGCTTGCCTGAGAAGTGAATATCGGTGAAACGACTCTTATCAGACCCAAAAGCCATCGACTGGTCTTGCAAATCACATTCACCACCCTGGTCACAGATGGGACAGTCCAATGGGTGGTTGACCAACAGAAACTCCATGACACCCTCTCTAGCCTTCCTGGTGAGATCTGAGTTGGTCTTGACTCTCATGCCTTTCATCACAGGCATAGCACAGGCGGCTACAGGTTTGGGAGACTTCTCTACTTCAACTAAGCACATGCGGCAATTCCCAGCAACAGCGAGCCTTTCATGGTAACAGAATCTAGGAATCTCTACTCCAACTTGAGCAGCAGCCTGTACAAAATAATAACTTTCAATTTATTATGTCAAACAATATTTTGGTTTCGTTATTTGTGCTTCTGCTAAACCAAATTCATTCATTGACTGGCTCATTGGTGCAGTGGCTAGTGAATCGGACTATTGCACCTGCACTAAATATTCAATTCACACAGAATAAATATTAGTGTGATGAGCTCAAGTATAATAATAAATGTAACATCACACCTGTATTCCCCGAGGTAGGCAGAGGAATGTAGTACCTATGGTCCCAGGTTTTCACCAGTTAGGTTTACGTCTCAATATGGAATAGGTGGTGATCATATTGACATACACCAGGCATATTTCCATAATAATATCTTTTTATTCTAATGTATGTTTTATATAGGTGTATATAAATCTATATAAATTGGTAATTATATGTGTATATGTATTTATCAGCCATCTGGTTACCATGACACATGGTATGTGGAAATGTCTCAAGGCATCATTGTTATTATTTTATCAATATGTGAATTTTCAGTGTTACTTAGTTTTAACAGTCATTATATTTTTACTTTTATTCTTATACATACATACATACATACATACATATCTTCACGCCAGGTCCCTTGCGGGGTAGGCAGAGAGCACAGAGTGCCAAATAACTCTATCATTACAGACCTGCCGCGCGTCTTCCACATTCATCACTCTCTTCATATATCTCTATCTTCTTCTCTATCTCTATTTGTATATAGTTCGTATTCAATGATAAAAACGAAACATATAACGTATTTCATTAATAATAATTATTACTTGACGCAAATTTTATAATAAACGCTTCGCAATTATCCAATGTCATAACATGTCAAAGACAATAATAATTAATTAACGCCCGACGACCTTGAATGCCTTTGTTCTCACTTGTTTTTTTAATAACAAAGAGCACGGCTTTTAAAAATTCGTGCCAGGGCAAAAAATATGCCATTAATAATTGCTGTTGTGATCACATCTCACCCACGCGCCCTGTATGGGATCATCGAATGATATAAATGTATCGACACTAGTATCCAACGTACCGGCTACTTCGTCAGGTGTCAGGTTTAAATATAGTTTTGGTCAATAGAATCGTTGGCATGTCAGATGTACATATTCTATTTTTAAAAGTTACTTCCAACTGTATTTCGAACGGTAGATTGTTACTGGGTGAGTTTAAGGTGCGCGTGATTACGGCAAAATAACTACAAATGGTCTAAATGTTTTCCATACGTTCGATTCAAGGTATACGACGAAATGACAGTAAAGGTTAACCCGCATTCCGAATTCCTGATACATCCTTATTACGTCCAATATATCCATTACAGATTGATTGAGTGGTACTTAAAGCTGGATCGTTATTTAATAGCAAGCAATTTCAGTGCTATAGTGATCTGTATTGGGAACGTCTATCTATATGGCTCACTGCAAATTAAATTTATTTATATCGCATTGATTAAATCCATTTCATATGTATTATTATTACATTTATATGTAACTATTGGTATAATCGTTTGTGAATAAAATTTTATTTCGATTCATTAATGAATATCACGTTTTTTAAAATTGTATGTATGTGATTAGTTAATTTTCAGAGATGATAGAGCCGTCTAAAATGTTGACCTGATGGAAGTGCATAATGGGGCATATTTCTACTCAAAGGCAACATGGCTTGCCGTTTTTGCTCTTCATAAGGATGAGGCTACAGTTGAAAGAGAACTTTTTTTTAAAATTGTACATACAGTGGGTGGCCAACTTATTAGGGACACATAGGTTTTTTTTGTATTTTGAACTGCGAGTTCTTATTTGTATTAGAGTAATTCTTATATTTATAATTTATTTTATATGAAAAAGTGTATGTTTGAGAAACTTAAACAATAACTATGTTATATAATAAAAATAGTACTTGTTTAACTTAAAAAAAGAATATTCGTGAGACAAGAGGAATATTAAAATATAAGAGTAAAATTATTGTCTGACGAATATTCTTTTTTTAAGTTAAATAGATTTTTTAAATTATCTAGTTATTGTTTTAGTTTCTCAAACGTACACTTTATCATATTAAAATACTTTTTAAATGTAAGATTAAATATAATACAAAAAATAACTGCTAGATAGTAGATTGCATCATTTTGTAACTTTATTTTGAAACGAGAAGATAGTCGGATTCGATTACTAAGTATAAATAAATGTGTGGCTTGTTTAGAATTTACATTTAAAAAAT
>DWDU01000508.1:0-18602 GCA_018245575.1 Jemadia suekentonmiller | reverse complement strand
GAATAACGCAATGAAATAAGAAATTTTGATAATTTTTTGCATTTAAGTTCATATGACGGTTTTTGTAAATATATACAAAATATGCTGCTTTCTTTTGGAAATTCAACATCATTCTTGCGAAAAAAATTATCTTCATAGTAGATACCAAATAAAAATAACTTTATTGTGTTATAACTATTTATACTACTTTTACATATGCATTTACGACCCTTCACACCGGCACCCTTTTTACCTGAGCCGCTAACGTAACTAATTTTTGTACTGCACGTTTCCAAATCTTACACATTCGCTCCTACAGGGTACTTCGCTGTTATTCCTCTTACAAATAACTAATATTTATAAATAGGTTATTAACAGATTATTATTTTTTTATTAACAGATACATTTTTAAAATAGTATCTAAAATAGTAGATTAAAAATACGCATTAAAAACGAAGAAAATATTTTTAAAAAGGTGTATATTTTATTGAAGTGAGAGCATACAATATTTTTTAAAGCTCGTTAATTTCAAACTGTAGGTAAAATACCAGACTTAGTGTTGTCGAGAAGTTCTTAAACCAACATGAGACGAGATTGTTCGGTAAACAAGTCTTATAGCTTAATTAAAATAAAATATAAATGAGACCAGTCTTTCCTTTGGAAATTCCAGTTTATTTAATAATTACCACTATTAAATAGTGAAGATAGCTTTGATTTGTCTCTGGTTTTTTAGTTACATCTTAGGTTGTATAAATACTTGAAATATTAGAACTCATCCAAAATTGGTCTACGATAGTGCTGTCCAAGATTTATTTTAGTCGTCTATTAGCTTTCCTAATTTTAAGGACAGTATTGAACAGTCCCAAATTATAGCTATATATATAAAAATAAGACTGACTGTTTGTAAAGCTTCATCTTTGGTTCTTGCGATTCTTGCGACTTACTGGTCTGAAGGTATATTAACATCTCATCACAATCAGCCTTACGAAGGTCTATCCTGAGGGGTTATGGCCCTAATGTCCACGCTAGCCATGCGGATTGGGGATCACACAGCACAACTTCTCGCTCCGCCGCCTACACTGCTACCCGTAGGCGGCCGGGAGAGTACTCGTAGTTGTGTCTAAGCAAACCGCGGTCTGCCAGCGCCGGTATTAGTCGCCTCTTGCAACACCCTGTATCCTGGTATGAGGTCGGCAATGTATTCTTACTCCGCCCCGACACTGAACTGATATCTCTCTCATACGTAATTGTGTCTGTTTCGCTCTAATGAACTTAAATATCAACTTTGGCAACAATTTGAAAATCGCGCCCCTGTAGTAAAACCGCTTTTTATATTTATATTTTACAAATCCAGTTAGTTTTCCTATAAATGGATCGAACAAATACATCCCACATGTCAAAGGTAAACGCGAATACGGTCGTAAATCAAACCGTTCGTTGTTTCCGCGTTGCTTTGTCATTGTAAAATCAGTTTTCCCGCGTCTGTTTTTGAGTAGAATTTCCAATGGTATATTGTTAGATTGAAACGATTGAATCGTGTTTCGCTATTGTGTTCACGTTGAAGAGTTTTTGAATGTTTCGCATGAACAGTCTCGATCTCGTAATATATTTATTATTTATGTTGCATAGCCAGCAAAAAAGTGTGTCAGAAGTGTGGAGAGTCATCTCATTTATGTCTGTATATGTTAGGTAATTTATATGTGTAGGTATAAAATATGTAAGGTATGCGTGGAAAACATATATTTTAAATATTTTTCGTTTTAATGTGCGGCGCAGTACCAGGCAGGCATAAGCATAAGCGTGAGCGTCATAAAAATGTTGCGAGTAGTTATCAAAGGGGTGCGGTGTACGACATCGGCTACATTGTTGCTGCCTGAAATAATCTCCTTGTTGCACTGCTTTCCTAGGGCTAGTCGACAATGTATCCGACCCGGAATTTGAGCCCAAGACCTCTCGATCGGCAGTAGCGTTTGCAACCAATGAGGTAAAAATTGTATGAGTCCAAACATTGTATATTTAATTAACATTCGTCTTGTATGTTATTTATTGAGATTAACAACATATGTGTACATTTATGACACTAAGTACTTGGTACTTGTCTAGGTTAACTCCACGCTCCGTGAGTGTAAGCGGCTTATCTGCGTTCTTTTACGACTATTTTACGATTATTGCCTCTCCGAATTGGTTATAACTCTGTACGATATGAAATTTCTATAAAAGTACAATTTTAAAATGTAAATGTTCATTTAAATCTTTTATGATGCAGTATTAATTTTTATAGCTCTCAAGACTACGGAGGCCTCGGTCGAAAGGTATTATTTTCGTGACTAGTATTTAATGTTTCATTACGTTACTTAAAATATGTGGGACCGTAATAGTATGAGTGTCGACATGACAATGATGGTATCACGGCTGATTGTTGTTAACTATTTAGTTGGCAAGTTAAGTGACGGCAATGGCATCTGTTCCAGGGCTACAATGGTGTGTGCGTGTGCGGGGCTGCGGGGGGCGGGCGCGGGCAGCCGGCGCGCATGGCGGCGCCAATGAGGGAGGGCGCGCCGGCCGGCGGAGCTCGCCCCGCGCCCCACGCGCACCCCGCCAACTTCGAGTACGATGACAACGAGTGGGACATCGGCATCGGCGACCTCATCATAGACCTCGATGCCGACATAGAGAAGACCGACGAGGCGGGCGGCATGGCGGCGCGCGCCGAACCTGACGCGCAGCGCACCGCGCTCAAGATGAAGATCAAGCGCACCAAGCCCGGCACGAAGAGCTCCGAGGCCAAGCACGAGATCGTTAAATCGAACGAGATGAACGGCGAGCCGAAACCGCCGGCCCCGTCCGCCGCTGCGCCGGCCGCCGCCAAACGTGGATCGGGTGGCCACCGGCGTGACAAGGCGCGCGATAAGCACCACCACCCTCATCCGCCGCACGACGTGAACGGCGTAGCGGCGCGCGTTCCTCCGCCGCCCAACGCGCCCGGCCCGCCCGTTGCGCCGCCGCAAACGTCGTTACCTTCCGCGCCGCCGCATGCACCGCACGTTCCGCACGCACCGCATGTCGCGCCCGCGTCCCTAACCGCCAAGTCGGAGGCGCGCCCGCCGCCGCCGCGTATCGAGCCCAAGCCGGCCGCGCCCGCGCCGTTGCCGCCCGCGCCCGCGCCGCAACCCGCGCTACCCGCGCCCGCGCACCACACGCCGCCTCCGCCTGCCAAACCCGAACCCGACGACTCGCGGCAGGAGACCAATGGCTCCCAGCCACCAACCAAGAAACAAAAAATGGAACCTAAGGTATTCGACACCATTTTATTTTTACATTGTCCCAGACATCACAGACACAACACATCTAGTAGGCCCACTCCACTCTCTTCTGAAACCAGAGCCCTCTAAAATCCTTGAACTCGATTTACTTTACTTTATTCATCCGTGATCAGAAGACGCATATCATCGATCATTCAGGGTGTTATATCAATAGCAATAATGGTCGGCTAATTATCCGATTGCTCTTATCGCTCATGTATCCGATTGTTTCGGAGCAGTGTATTTAATTGTCCGGGCTTAGGGCTGTTTGCGAGCTTGATTGAGTGCAAACGCTCGTGGGGTGTAATCCGCGCCTGTCGCCCACCGCATCGGTTCATTAAATCACCCTGGCCTCCCTCGCGCCGGCCCGCCTTCCACTGCCCGAACGTCACCGTACCGCTGCGCTTTGCAAATTAATGCTATTGTGGTTCGCGCAGCACATAACGTTGCTTATCTTCAATCGATGCAGATGTTATGGGAACGCTCTGTACACGTATGTAGCTGCACTTGCGTCGTTAGCGTCCACGAACGGTTGCGCGGCTTAATTAATGTCACTTACATTATTCACATCGCACAGGTAAGGTAAGTATACTCATGTTAACTGTCACCACGGAAAAAAGACCACCGTGAAAGTGGATCAATGGGTCGAACACCTGCACAGCAATAGCATTACCCAGCCATAATCATCGCATGATGTATAATCGAGCGTCATAAATCAAATTCACGTGACAAACGCTAATGCAAGAGCGTCGTGCAATCGTGCGCCGTGCAGATTCGCGACGTGTTGTGAACCCATCACGTTTAACCGCATCAAATTATGTTAGCTCGACAGCCGCTTGAGCAATATTATAATGTTCCCGTGGTGTTTTGTGACGAAAGTAAATTGCGTCGGTGCAGTCGCTAGTTACACGGATGAATGCTATGTTATTGAAAGAAAAAGATAGCGAGGGGTGATGTGTCCCCTTTTTGCTTTTCTTACGTTACCAGGGGAGCGCGGGGAGCCAACGCGTCGCAGTCTCGCAAGATTCCTTTCATTAATCACTGTCAAGGGCTCTAAAAATTTCCAAAGTGCTTGTGGAATCAATTTAACGTTCGCTCGCCCTAACTGGAAAACTTTATACAGGCAGCGTGATAATTAAAGACGAGATATCAATTTGAAGGATTTCGGTGAAGAGGCGCGTTACCCGTTTCCCATTTTATTGAGGAAAATGTTTTATTTATTCGGCAACTATAATAGTAAACAATAACAAAAATCATGATCGTATTGATTACGCTACACAAACATTTATCGCAATAGATACACTATACTTGATAAAATGTAGAAAATGCGGCGTAATATCACAATAGCCTTTCCGTACTCAATATCAAATGATAAACTATTATTATGACCTACTTAAAGTAAGGGTGCAACCACTTGTCAATAAAGTTTTTACAGTTACTAAAAGGAATATCTGATGTGACATCCTTATTTTTTTTCTATTTACACAAACAACTCGTACAAAATCTAGTACCTATTGTGGGAAAAACGTTGACATTCAACACGAAATGATAATTCAAATAGCGTACGCCACGAAAATCGTTACACAAAGTATTTTAACATGTACAGTGCTTTTTGCCATTTTAAAACGCATGGCTAAAATTTGCAGTTAATGACCCATGTCTAATACTTTAATCCTACTAAACATAGCTCGTTATATCTTCTCAATGTGTTTAAAAATGAAAGGAGCTCGAGTGCCCGTGGCCCGTCGAGGGCTATTAAACCCTACACACACTAATGTAATCGATTTCGTCACGCCACGCCACGCCACGTACCCTCCATGGAAATGTGACCGTTTTGTAAACTGCGATCGCAGTCGCGTTATTAAAATTTTCTATCTGTGAAATTTCAGCGGCGAATAGACTCGTCTATTTGGAAAGAAAACAGCGTACACGACGCGGCTCAATATCCAACGAACGACTAGTGGTCGGCCTGGTCTTTTTTATGAGGTGACAAATTAATAAGATCGGTATCGAGAGCGAGCGAGGGAGCGCGGTGTTTAGCATGTCCATGTCGTATCGAATGAGGTTAATAGCACCACCGCGCCCGATTATACTGATCGCTCTGAATAAATTTACATGTTGATTACAGCCCGATCACTGTTCTCACTAAACTAACTGCTAACTGCCGACCGAGCTCGGTGCGCACATTAAATTAATACGTTTAGAACTTGTCCCGCGCTGTTCGGGAATTCCTAGAACCAATCTCTGTTACATGCTGTCTATAAGCCGCGAGCGATAAAATTCTAATAGATGCGATTATTCGTGCCGCGCGGTGGATTCGGATTTTCATTTGGAACATTTACGGCTCACCGCGGACTCACAACTCCGCCGAATAGTTGCCGAATAAATGATGTGTCACAAGCATTATTAATGTTGATGTTATTAGCAGTGGCGTATCCATGGGAAGTTGGTAGGTGGTTATTTGCGCAATTCCGACGCTGACATGACTGATAAATTCCGATGTATTTATCGTTTTATTTATATATATGCGGAATGGATGTATAGCGTGATGAACCGTCGTAATTTATATATGTATATATAAAGAAACATTTTTATAACTTCAGTCGTATTGCTTATTATTAATTGTCGGGACTTAAAATTTTAATATCGAAGGCCTTAATTGATTGATGCGATAAAATAAATCCGTTCTCGCAGCGGTAATAGCCCCCTCATATAGATAGGGTCGGCAGAACGAATCGCGTTAATAATTATTGCTGTATATTCGCCCCGATAATTATTTTTACTCGTCTGCACATCCACAGCGTACATGCATGAATGCGCTGAGAAAATCGAGCCTTCCTAGCACGAGTTAACGATTGAATAAATACACGCAGAGAGGCACGTACACCTTTTTATGTCATTGCTAAATTGGTTTTCGACTTTATTACGCTCACATTAATTACGTCGCCGATTTAAAGCACCTTAGCGTTGAGCAACTTTTTGCGTTCCATTACAATATTATTAAAACGAAACGTTTTTTCAGAATTATACTTAAGTAACAGAACGGTTGTATAAATTCTAATGGATTTGTACGAGACAGGAATATACTGTTTCTTTCAAAGGCAAGGGAGAGGATTAGCTTTGTAATGTACAGTACGTTGGACGTTTTATTGGCCGCGCTAACTATAAAAGCGAGTTTTAAATTGTTCAGGATCGTAGCTGCAGTGAACAAGGCGTCAGAGCCCGCCAGGAGGTAGCAGCTGCTGTGTGCGAGTAATTATTATTGACGTAATTAGGATGTGAGGCGGCCCGCGGCTACCGACGCCGCACTCAACAAACACCATTATTATTTCCGCTTCGCATTACCGTGCGCTTGTTACGATCTCATTTATTATGTCACGAACAATCGGTGCGATGATAAATATTTACGTATCCATTACATTGCCAATTGATTTCGAATTAATTATATTCTATATCGATTAGCCGACGCTACTCACCGTGGACGGTTGATCGCTGTGCGGTATAAAATTCAATTCAATGATTAAAAAAAAAATAACATGACATTACGCCTTTATTTACCCGAACGGGTAGGCAGAGGAGTTTAGTACAATTCCACTTAGAAACCATTCCACAGGTGTAATAATGGTTATATTTATCTAAAGTAACGAGCAGTGGGTATTAAATTCCCTCGTCTCAGTCGTCATAGATTCATGTTATGCACGGGTTCTCTGGGCTGGGTCGAGTGGCCAGTCGAGCCGCGTCACATTTAGCCGAGCGAGTCGAGGGTACCACACAGGGCTAACAACTTTTCTACATTATAAACTGGGAAAAGGTCATTTAAAGAAAAGTATATTTAAGTAAAACTTAAGGTTAAGACGAAAAAAAAAAAAACCTGTTAAAATAATTTTATTATAATATTTTGCTCGCAGAGTACATATTTCGATCACTTGAACGTCAAACATTTTTTTGTGAACGTAAATTTTCGCATTCCCATATTACACAATACATCAGATGTTTACAAGGTTATTAAAAGATAGCGGTATTCAAATATCGCTGTCACAAATCGGATTCCACGTCATTTGAGAACATTTTACTTAATGTCAAAAGGATATTTTTAGGTTACGTTTTTTATCGCTCCATGTAGAAAATTAGGATGGAGTCAGGATAGGGTGAGCCCTATTAATGGTTTATTATATTTACTCAACCTCAAATCTTTGCGCAGTTTTGAGGATTATTACGTCTGCGGGCTAATTTAAAACGAAAAGTTGGGCTCAATATATTTGTAAGCTCCTTTAACAATAATGATAAATCTCACAGTATTTGGGCAATATTACTCTGGGTAATATCTAGGAACTGAGTAGAACTACGCGTGAGTATCTATATATTTATAAATTCGATGACCAGACTTTCAATTAATGACGTAACAAAAATCTTAATGTACCGTCGCTTGGGTATTATTGCGTCTAGGGACTAATTTAGAACGGAGGGTCGGTTTCTACTTGTATTTAAGCTGTGTAAGCGGGCCAACAAAGGTCGGGCAGCCCTACAGTGTGCGAGGGTCAGTTTTTTTTGCTTCGCGCGCAGACAGCAGATGGCGCTACCTGGCGGCGTTGTTGGTGTGGAAAGTTTCACAAAAAAAGATTTGTGATACATTCTCCAAATAAAAATTGTGCAAACACGAATATTGTTTGTGTTTAATCTGTCTTTGTGGGCATTTATTTTGGTTTGAGGGTATACGTAAAAGATAATTTACAAGTATGCAGGTACAATAATGATAAGTATGATGCAGAGTGCAGAAATATCTGTTACGGAGGTGTTATTAAGTAAATAGGTTTTACGACTTTACAATGTAATTCGTGACTATATAATAATATATTCAAAGAACTTTATATAATTAGTCAAATGTATTTATTATGATATATGTGATTCAAGGAGCAATTAAACTAATCTTAATAAATGAGCTTTTTCGTATAATTTGACAGCTCGTAAGATGCAAGCGTGATTAAGCGTGATAGGGATATTAAATAGCAGCCAAACATGTGATCTCTGTATTTTCTTCTGTAATATCTCATAACTTAGACTAAATTGTATCTAGTCATAAATAAACACGACAACGATGATTACGGAATATATTTTACAGAACAACAGCAACAGTAACGTTACCTAATTATATTTCCATTAAATACATATGGAAGAAATGTATAATGCGTAAATGTTCGTATATATTGATAATGAAAAGACACTGTATTGTGTATCGTTAATGCTAAAAATATACTAAGTCATCATTCACTATAACTTGCATTTCAATAATGTATAAGGTAACTTTAGTATTGTACTGGTAATGCTTACAGTCGAAGAGAAGTTACAAAGCAATTACAAGCAACGCGTAGAATTTAATTTTGATGCAAAACTAAATAAAACATTCTTCTACACGCTGACAGTACTAATGATTCAGCGAGGCTTAACGCGATACCGGATTTTCAAGCGCTATCCGGATAGTTCAATAAAATAAACCCCATAAAATATTACACAGAGCCAACAGATCGAGTCGGCCGACCAGACCGCCGACCAGTCCGCCGACCAATAAAACCTTTACAAATGCAATATAGGGGAGCCGGGATCAAAAGCCGATATTTTTTGTTACGTTTTTTTATAAGCTGCTATTTTGCCCTCTTTTGTGCTCGTGTTGTTTACTAATGGGTTCTGTTGGGTTCGACTTAAGATAATAACTCCGGTTTTTTCTCGCCCATGTGTCGGGCCCGGCGAGTTTTTGCCGCCGGAAATGCGAGAATGCTGTTCGGTCGGATTAAAATATATTTGTTGATCTTCGGGCTTAATCTGTAAACCGACGAGTGTCAGCTTCGTGTTTTTATTACCAAAAGCCGGGAGACTTGTACTCTTTTTGATTCAATTCTCATTTTGCATCGTCGACGGGTCTGTTTTGGCGTACCGCATGTAATACTTAATTGTCGGTGTAATTATTGCACGGCTCCCTCTCATTTTTCATAGGCCGCCGCAATATCGTCTCCTATAATCGTTATCGCCGCTTAATCAATCACTGCGCACGTTTAATTCCCCAATATCCTGTGGTCGAACTAACAATTACACGCGAGGGTCCCGTATCACCGGCGGCCAGGCAGCGCCAATAACATAAATTGTCACGGACGGGCGGAAGAGGCCCTCGTTCTAGGCCCCCACCCCTCGGCAGATTGCTGTCGACTCGACAATCGATATTCAATCTCTTTGACGCTTTTATGCTCCCTACTTTTCTTACTTTGTGTCGGCGTTTAGGGCAGATGATTGGGATCGAACAAGCTGCGCTCGCAACTTGAGCCATGTCGCGCTCTTCGCTTTATTTCTCTATTGCACAATATTTGGCTTTCCATAAAGCTAGCACAACACAGCTTATAAATTCGACATTGTATGGAAGGCTTTATTTTTAAACATATTACTGTTTATTACATTACACATATTTTGTTACATATAATTCCAGGGCATTTAATGAATTAAACATCCACATTTGTGTCTTTTATATTACATGTTTACTAATAATAATGAGAAAAACATAATAAACAGAATCAACGGTGGCTGTGAGTAGCGTCATTACAAGTTGATTGATGTAATTAACGTATTCAGGACGCGGCGGGCAGATATGTGTAGGAGATAATTAGGGAACGAAGCCACGTCGCTTATCCACCAAGTTATAATTGAAAGCTCGGTCTCCACGGGCCCAGAAGCCGAGCGCCGCGTGTACCGCGTTATTAGGTGCGCATACGTAATTTGTTTGTTAAAGACGCCGGCACGCAGTTATACCCAGTGAATAATTTAAATTCATCCCCTCGACAGGCACCGGGTAGGAGGTCCCCCGTATCGATTGAGCGTCGCGCGTCTGTCCGTGTTTCGGAGCGTATGTGTTTGTGCTGTTCGCGTCACAAGCGCCACTTTCGGCGCTCTGCTCCCCTAGTATTAGTGAGCTCGCACGGATTCTCGGCTCGTTCGTCGGCGCGCCGCAAAACCCGGCTATCGAGTTGACATGCGGCTAGGGTTACCGCCCGCCACGCTTCATTGCCTTTGTTTAAACTTGCCAACCTACCATCGCAGCCTTCTAGTCACCGGCTTAGTGTGCAAACTTAGAACAGTGAAAAATATAGCATCGCCTCATAAATTATTCATGGAATATTGCCAACTCGCTTTTGTTATGGTAATTTTATTCAGATTTTAATAATTAAATTCCAAACACGTTATAATATCTGTATAATGTTTTACGAGTTCTTTTATAGCGTGATTACGTTTGGCATTTCATGTATCATCAACCCTAGCATTAAAGCCCCGAACGGTTAGATTTATCGTTGCTGTTTTTTTTATCCTCACCCGTCGCCAAATATTTGAGCGGTGGAACTTGTTTCATGGATGAAAGAGCAATCCTACAGATTAACACTGATAGTTGATTTATTTTGCTTAATTGAAGGACAAACTGTATTATTTCACTCGTGTTGCTAGACTATACAAACGTTCAATAATGAGACTTAAAAGAGAATGAGTGCAGAGAATCTTTACCAGTTAATGTACCAACAGTACAAATGTATATACTGAACGATCCGCAGCAGACTCCAAGTTAAACTAATCGAAAAGTATTAACACGGCCAATATTTAGTTTGAAAATTACTCAACTGGAATTCCAGTTGGTCCATGGGTAATTCCGATTGTTTACCCGAATTATTTTGATGTGACTCGGCCCTCCCACGCACCCGTTACCGTCTATTTCTGTAACATCTATAGTTTTCCAACTGGTCCCGATGCTTATATTTAAAACTTCTCGAATATAGAACCGGGCCAAAGCCAAAAACGCAGCGTGTTTTGTTGACAAGTGTACATCGAGCCAACACAGAAATATCCAGCCTATTTCAATTTTTCAAGTGAGATGTCCCTCGCACACAATCATGTTGTGCCGCCGACGCCTATCGCCGGCGATTCCGTCGGAAACTGCTCGAAGATTGTATAAAATTTTATGTCACTATCGCGTGACTCATGTCATATTAGAGCACAAAGATTGATTCGAGCCAGGCGAATGTTTTATGACTGTTCCGTTTCGTTCGGCGCTGCTCGTCTATTTCCACCCGAAGGAATTCTATGGCCGTTAAACGTTTGTGACGTAACACAAATATTTGTACGGCTCTCGGATTATTTTCAAAACAACGATGCGAAATGAGAATTAAAGTGAAAACAAACAAACGATCCGCGGTAAATGTGTTCTCGGGCGGGAGTTTATACAGAGATGAAAAATCTTATAGAGCCAAAGGAAAATATTGTTACTTGGGAAAGGCGGAGGCACATCTATTGAAATTTTTCAACAATGTACAAGTAGAGTCTGAGTTACGCTCGGCTGAACAATGCCAATTATTGGTACGTATTTCGTTACATTTCAGTGAATTGAGTTGTATTACAGGGTTTTTTCATCTCACAAATACTAATAGGTACATAATAATATCTACGTAACGAATCGTCGTAGCAAATTGAGGTTATGCAATATATATTTATATGGTACTTGAGACAGTCGTAATGGTATATTCATGCTATTATATGAGCATATAACGTTGAAGCATAATATAAATAACGATTTTACTTTAAGCGCTTTAGCGATGACAAATCACAGCAACATTTCTCAGACGATCTCAGCCGTCTCCCGCACAATTATTTTGTTACCTGACGCGGTGCCAACAATCTGTGCTGTTAACAACACTAATTATTGATTAATGTATATTATGCACAGCCGAAATGATTAATTTCGATTTCGTTATATATACTCATACATATGAACATAAATGGGCGATTTGATTACGTGACCGATTTATTTGTATATTTTTTATATGACTGACATTTTATATGAATACTTTTTACCAAATACTAGCTCAAACTAAATAAGTCCGTGTTTTTGTTTGATAAAAATTATAACATACATATTTTATGTAAGTATCAATGTCTTCAAAAGAGAAGAAACAAATATCTGTTTATATTTATTGTGTTTGTGCGCCTAGAACCGTGGAATGATATAATTTCCTTCGTAGTTATTTTCTTCATAATGATATTATGAATCACCTTGTCACAGATGTGTAGGTACCACAAAACATGTTATAACAGTTACACAAGGAATCTTGTAATAATAAAGTCATATGAAGGTTATTTAATTTAATATTATACTTAGGGGCTTTCACTGTTATAAATTATGAATTAATTCTACTGTCGTCAACCTTTGCGTGTTCCAAGTTACATAATTTTATGCCTCCAGATAGATGCTTTTACGTTACGTTTATACGTTTATACGCTTATACGTTTTATGCTTTCAGACTATTGAAATACCCTTTTCGACTTAATTTAATTGGTCTCACCAGCTAATGGTGCTCAATTATTCAATTTACCCAATGTGGAAATAAAATGTTAATCGCAAGAAATTAATTGGCGTGTATTACAAAAAGTTGTGCCGTTGTATGTTTAATTTGAGTCAGCAATATCGTAATTAAATGCTAAGTGCCATTTTTGTTATTATATTTCTGTAGCCAGTAACTTTTTGTCTTTTAAAAACATCTGTCTCGCTGCGGGGTGTTTTAACAAATTATTTCTTCTTGTATCTTGGCTGAATACTTAACTTTACAGTCTGTCGCGTAAATGGATTGGCTTGCCGCTCTGTCACTTATAATCCATTGTAATTTTATATTTTGAACTGTACTTTAAATTCTTTCCGTTTAAAATAGATATTTAAATTTAGTTCTAGCAGTAATCATATATGTATATAAGTTTGTTTTCCTTCTAATTTATGTTTGTCCGCTGTCTTCGTTAGGTAGCCTTCACGGTAATATTGTTTGCTTTTTGGTAAATACTCCGCGATCAATGGCGATATATTTTGGGTGCGAGCCAAAGTCTCGCGCCGCGCTACTCTGCGTTCAACTAACAAGAACCTTACACTTGAGTATTTCTGTTTAAATAATGTTTTATTTAGAAATCGTTATTTTCATTCTTTCATTGCAATTCTAAATATTACAAG
Organism: Jemadia suekentonmiller; assembly: GCA_018245575.1. NCBI lineage: Eukaryota > Metazoa > Arthropoda > Insecta > Lepidoptera > Hesperiidae > Jemadia > Jemadia suekentonmiller. The sequence continues at coordinate 5,303 of DWDU01000508.1, read as the reverse complement.
TCCTCTCCCGCCACATTTATATTCTCAGTATAAATTGAGCCAATCTCGTTGCGAATGGAATTTACCTTTTAGAAGAGATTGAAAAAAAAAATCTATTTGTTTAGCGACTCCTTTAATTTTCGTTCGGAGTGGAATAAGGTTCTTTATACATTTTATGTGGACTTTAAGATGTTATTTCTACTCTTTAGCAATGGTGTAACTTGTTGATTAAAATGCATAGAATAAAAACACACGATTTTATAAAAATAGTTTCAGAGAGACAAAATGATCTTAGTACTTTGCGATTTTCCCACTGTGAGGGCTTGGGGTTCGATTCCTTGTTACAGCTGACCTATATTACGTATAAGTACAGTATTTAAGGAAAACACCGAGAGAAAACCTTTTACGCTGGAAAGTTTTTCATTATGTCTAGCGAAGCGTGTGAGTTCTGTCCAAACCACATTTAGCTATGACTTTAATCCTTGACGGGGTCATAGAAAACTCGTCTCTAACTACGGAATGGTAAGAGTGGTGATGACATTCATTTGGAATAATAATATAAACGTCTTATAAGCTAACCGATTGTAAATGGATATAGATTTTTAAAATTAATTAATAAAAATATATACTTATTAATAAAAATATATACGATTGTCTCGTTAGTCGTGTTGGTTGCACGCGCAACTGCCGATCAGGAGGTCCTGGGTTCGATTGCCGGATCGGGCACTATAGAATTTTTCTAATTTAGATTTTCTAGTAGTGACTCAGAGTCTGGATTTGTGCCCGGTGCATGACAATAGGCTCACTACCTATTCCATAGTGGGACGTAAACGTAACTGGTGATACGTGGGAGTGTATTACACTCCTTTGCCTACCTCTTCGGGGATAACAGGCGTGATGTTACGTTTAAAATATATAATGTGATAATAGTTATGCAAGGAATTGTTACATTTATATCTTTGATACGAATGCCCGGTGCTCTTGACCATATTATCGGAGCGCAAATAGAATCTTGGAACGTGCAAATACTCTTACATTTATTTTTATCGCGCTACGACGGACTATTATCAGATAAATGTTCGAAACGAAACAGCTCCGCGCGCGCCCGTTCAAATACACTTAATTGCTTATTTATGTACAACGCTTGTCCGGTTTTATGAAGCGGTACAATTAAAACGAAACAGATGTTAATAGATTGTACTTCAGTTGGTCCTTTTATATTATTGTACCAAGCCGTTTGATGTATATAAGTATTTATAACTAATCATGGAATGTAAATTATATTTATGGAAATAAATACTATTTACGTTCCATCGCAAATGCTTCTATTGGTGAGCGTATTGAGAGTTGATTGTTTTAATTGTATCGTGAATGTCGCTTAGCAAACCAGTTGTGGCCCGACTCGTCACGTCCAATATTTTCGTTGTATTGCCAATGCATTGATATGCTATTCAAAATACGATATTTTGAAGTGTATGAAGTGGAATTGTGGTAAAAACTTTACTCCTATATTTACAACTAGCCACTACATTATCACTTAATACGATAGTATGATTAAATAAATATACCCTATATGAGTAACATACATTCATTAAAAGTTACCGTCCTTTTATTAATTAATGAAAGAATTGTTAATATGTTCTTATACATCCAGTCGACGTAATTCTTAGTTTTTTTTCCTGTTAGTTTGATGCACAACAAGCCATACATAAACTTGACGTGTCTAACCTTGTTTATCGAAAAATGACAAAGTTACAGTCTTATTAACATTAGCGATAATTTTTTCTTTGTTCTGTATATAGTGGAAATAATGATGTAATGATGATGATGATGATGTTGAAATAATTTAAATTTCCAAGACGTTTATCTACCTTCCGTTTTCATGATAAGGAAAAACAAATATAAAACAGTATCAAAACTACTAATGCAATACATTCCTTCGCCGTTCCTAACATAACACTCGTCCATCTCATAAGAGAATTTATAATACGCAAAACAAATTCTCGTTATTGCTTGCCCAAATTTTCTCATACAACTTTTATGATTCGAAAGTCAAATATAAGAGAGAAGAGAACACGAACGCTTATAAAATGGAACAGAAACCGAGAATACACGCAGTTTAATAAAATAACAAAAGAGAGAGAAGCGCGTTGAGCAACAAAAAGTACAACAAAGAATTCACGTTGCAGTTTCTACAACGTGAAATGCGAGTATAGTTTCCCCCCGAACTCTTTCATTTTGTACAGTTCGTGTCGGAACGCTAAGTATTATTTTGAATACTTTTTCGTAGGAGTCACTTTGTAGTTTCCTTCTGATTAACACCGCAGACGTGGCGTATTATGCAAATTATTCATTCATTCATTCGCGCCGCATGAAATGAACTAGCACATAATAAAGATTTATTACGCTGGCATTTATTACAGAATTCATAGATAGACGTCTATAAAATATAAGTGCTTCTATCAATCACTATTATTAAACATTAAAATGATCGTCACTCTTTATTTACCTACGTACTTATTGTTAATGCAAAATAACGTCGTATAGTGTTGTTCTAGTTGAAATATGTTACAGAGAAAAGTTTAATTATAAATATGAAGTTGTGCTCGCAAGTTATCCTGTTTGAATTACTTAATCCCCTCGTATAAAACGTCAGCGACGGTTGTAGAAACTATTGTCGAAGTACTAGGGGAGCAGGAAACGCGAGGAGCGGAGCGCCGCAAATGAAGCGGAATCCGCGACGGGGAATAATTTCCTCGGGCGCAGCCAACGGCGGCGCGACAACGTATTGAATAAAGTTTCGTACCGCGTTAATTGCCACCAGAGGCTGCGAGCACGCCAGGCACGTCCATAATGAGACGGCTTCTTTAATGAAAATACCAAGTGCATGCCCACTCTTCGACCATTCGTCCATACTGAGCAACAAATATTTAACGTGCCGAAACTGAAATTACAATTTTTAGTACTCACAATTTTCTTTCCATCGATCAATCCGGGCATTCGCGGTATCCGAGAAGCGGGTTTCATCATTATGTGACGACATGCGACACTGTGGCACGATGTTAATTAATTCATCCGAAAAACATAACGATCTTTGCTGTAATTTTTTCGGTAGACGCTCGTTGGGAGCCATTTTCGCTCAGTGACCAGGACGTACGCGGCAAATTGAGGCCGTAATGTCGATGCGGGCGAGGGCGGGCGCGTTCGTGGACGCGGCCGGCTGGCTGCATGCATCGGGCAACGCGCCCGTAATAATTACATAGATTGGCAGATAGATAATTGAAATCGCGTGAATAATCGCCAGAGATGCGGCAACTGCCCGCGGACACGTCACATCGCGTGCGCCCCGGACAATTATGGTACCTGAACAATATGTTCGTATAAAACTATCGAGACGCGTTCGCTTCACAGAACTAGATCCGAACGGCGCGCGGCGTACCGTGACGCGGCTCCTTCGGCCATCACAAAAACACACGATCAATGTCATCCACTTTGTAACGTCTAATCACGAGTAATGAGTTAATCAGATTTGAATTGCTTGTGACTATCGACACTCCTTATTCTGGAAATGTTTGTTGTTTGCTATACTAGTAACATTATTACTAGATGTTCGAGTGGTACTTATATTTGTGAATTTCGCGATGTCCTTGCGCTTGTCACGTTTGCGCGGATGTATGAACGGGTATATTATTTCTAAAAAAAGTACATATGTAGCATGCGTTAACTTTATAATTATTTGATTTATAATTTGTTTCCATAGTTATTTATGAAATAAATTAAAAACAATTTCCATAATTGTATACTTACATGTTTAATTCGGTTTTATTTCAGTAGTAATACTTAAAGTATTTTTAGGTAAATAATTGGGCACAAAAATTTGATGATGATTTCTTGTTATTGTGTAAATTATTCTATAAGAATAACATTACTGCATGTAGATTTAATGCTTCAAAGAGTCAATTCTGTAATACACATGGCATAAAATAATCAAACATGATGAATATTTAGTAGAAAAACGTTTTTTTTTTCTTTCCGTGAACATGCAACATAAGTTACATTACAAATATGTAATGTTCAATTGTGTATAAAAATGATTTTATATACCGAATCCCGGTGCCTGACTATTATCATAATGCTTTTATACATTTTAATAGTAGAAAAGTTTCAATAGTTTTTTGATTGTTTTGTTATAATACGACAACATATGTTAAATAGTACATACATATATTCTACTTATATCTTAGTCGTTTTTGTTAACACCATTGTCTGTTGTATCTATACAGTATCATTTTAATAATATCTTAAACATATTTCTATTACTAATAATACCATAATATTTATGTTTATTCTCTGTATTCCACTCTACCAACCATCATTGATCATAATTGTCTTCTTCAGTGTATGATTTTGTAGTCAATATGATTGTCCCTCTTTGCCGTCTTGTTTTCAATAATTAAAAATCCAATGGATATTTTTTATAGCAATAAAATCAATGGATCGTCGACCTCTCGTCGTCAGTGCGACCTTAATTAAATTGTCAATGCTGATAGTTTTAAACAGGTGAATGGGTATAATTCGAACAAAAACTGGAAATCTTTGTTCATTAATACTGAACATGTATTATTCGAAAACATTATTCACCCGATATCATCCCAATTTATACACAATTGGGAATATTATTGAGCTGAGTTTTTCCCTCTGTTACAATGATCAAACAATGGCGTCCGCTCTACAATGTTTGTAATTTAAATGTAAGAGTACGTGTATTGTTGTGTATTTTAATTTTCGCTTCCGTTTGTCGAAATTACTAGTATTCCCGATGTATTAGTGCTGCATGTGAAACGAGTGAAAAACAATGAATGTTATAACGGTATGAAAAAATGCAATTGTCGATCATTAATTATCATTGCAAAACATCGCATTAGAGTATTGGTGATTGCGTGTTTGTTTACGCTTCGTTAATATTCAACGATTATTTTGAACAAACAAGCTCGTATATGGCGTAGCAAATTGCACTGAACGATAAAAATGTGACTTTACAATGTACATAAATGTATGTACGTAGAATCTTCTTGCAGTACATCGAATTAGTCATGCACGACTTGTGATGTTTTCTTATTAAGCGTTTTTAAATACACATTATTTGCGCTCCGCTCGGCCGGCGAACGTTTTCTCGGTACGAACACCGTTTCACAAAAACCAGTCGAGAGTTGTTAATTTTAAAATTAAGCACTCAACTGGTGTCCTCGTCGACCCTTATAAAAACTAATAACCGGTAATTGTATCGGTAAAAATACTTAATTCACTATACATTACCGTTTGGG
>DWDU01000507.1:0-18605 GCA_018245575.1 Jemadia suekentonmiller | reverse complement strand
GCGTCGTTGCGCGGCGCACCCAGGAAGTGCGCCGGGATGAGCGCTTGGAACTGCTCGCTCGTCAGCGGCCGCGCCGGCTGCCGCAGGGCGGGCGGTGAGGCGGCGTCGGGCGCGCGACGCCGCGCCCTCGCGTCGCGAAATATGAGCTCGGTATTTCGAAACGCAATGGGCGCGACGTCGCCGGCCCGCCGCCGGGGAGGGGCGCGCGGCGCGGGGGGGGAGGGGAGCGCGTCACTTACCTGGATGTCGTCGAATACGTCGTCGCTAGAGCCGTGCGATTTATTGGCGCCGGGAGTTAGAGGCGTGCTGGTACTGTTAGTTGCCGGTTTGCTTCCCGCCTGAAGTCAACACAATGTTTCCTTTAAAAATTTTGGATCACCGTGCGAACTAAAAGAATATTAAAGGGCGAAAGGCTGTTGACTTTATTATGCCGTGATCGTCGATCACAAACTATTCTACACAATAATCTTATTCCCACAACCGACTAACATATTCGAGTGGTACCTCTACATTTCGGGAACGCTCGGGCGAACACAAGCCACACTGAACCTCACCTGTCCGTTGGTTTGACTTAGTTTTCTCGGTGCCGGCTGCGGTGGAACAGTGGTCGGCGGTGCGTGTGCGGTCTGCGGTTGTGGTTGGGTGTGCTGTTGGGTTTGGGTGATGCTGAGTTGCGTGGGCACTCGTGGTGCAGTGTGATTGCCGACAAGTGGTACGCTTTGTTTGCCTACAATCGGAGTGCCGTGATTGCCCACTACCGATGTGCTATGGTTGTCCACGATCGGTGTACTGTGATTTCCCACTATAGCGGTGGTGTGATTGCCCACTGTCGGCATGCTGATATGATTCGTGGTGGGTATCGGTGACGTCGTAACGTTCAAATTCGTCAGGCTCGTCTTGTGCTCTCTCACTTCTTCTGATGTAGATTTCCGCGGGAACAACTCGCCTACGAACATTCGTAATTTACATTTATAATAATTGCAAGTCGTTACTCAAAATACAAAGAGAGTTCTAAATACTCGGTAGTATTACCTTGTTCGGGGGCGACGGTCCGCTGCAGCACGAGCCGCACGAAGCGCTCGTGGCCGGTGAGCAGCGCCACGGCGGCCTCGTGCCGGGCGTTCTCCATATCGACGCCGTTTATCTGGAAACACCAATAAATAGCGAAGATGCAACAGTTGGCGACGTAAGTGTGGGCCGAATGGGTATGGAAGGAAGGAGGGTGTCCAGTGAAAATACGGATGCGATTCATGAACGCTCGCAGCGGCGTTATGGCAGCTGTTAGCCATAGTCACTAAACAAATTAAAATAATTAACCAACTGAATTCAATTTGAAAAACCAAAATAAACTTCAATCAGAAAGCAGAATTCTCTAAGACTAAAACTTGCGAAAACGACGATGATTTTAATCTTTACAAAACATAACGTATTGTGTGTGACAGCTCGAGAATAATCATTTAATACATAACCTCCATGGTGTATGAAGTCAGAAGGTCCATTGTCACCTGGAATATGTTTCCAATGCTTATTGGAATTGTAGTGACTATGGTAAAATATGATAGCTTTCCAAGAAGAAAACGTATCCACGAATACGCATGTAATCCCCGAAGAGTAAGGTCCCACGATTCACCAGTTACCTTTACGTCCCATTACGGAATAGGTGAGCCTATCGGCCATGCACCGGCTACATTTCCAGACTACGAGCCACTACTACAAAATCTAAATTATAAAAATCTAGTAAAGTCTGACTGGGGATTAGAACCCAGGAGCGCTCGATCGGTAGGCGAACTCGCAACCGACGCGATCAACGAGGCAGTCTAAGTTTATAACGTGATTATTATTATTATATCGTCCCGCGAGGTCTCCCTCCGGGCGCGCGCGGCACCCACCGACACGAGGCGGTCGCCCACCAGCATCTTGCCGTCGCGCGCGGCCGCGCCCAGCGGCGACACGCGCGACACGTACAGCGCGGCGCCCGCGCGGTCGGGCGGCGAGCCGCGCCCGCCGGCCACGCTGAAGCCCAGCCCCGCGCCGTCGCGGATCAGCGTGGTGTGCACCAGCACGCGCTGCGCACGCGCCGCGCCCGCGCGCTCGCCTGCCGACAACCTTCCGCTCTACGTCTCCACGATACGCGATTTTTTTAAGAATAAGCGTAATGACAAATTTTGAATAACTGTTTTTTATGTTCAAAATAAATATTATATATAATGTATATCATATTTCTGCTTAACACGACGAGGTAATATTAAAAAATTACATTTTACTTTCAAATTTTATTTCCGCCAAAACGCTATAAAGTACCATGGCGTCGTTTTGACGTCACGTTCGATCTCTTCGATGACAGAATATATGCTACTAAACAGCTACTAACAAGAGCTGTCATTGTGATCTACTCGAACGTGACGCCATTCGCTCCGATTGGCATTTAACATAACATGGCGGAATATCGTATTTTGTAGTTTTATTTTATCAAAATAATAAATAACCTCACTTATAATTCTTAAGCAAATACATTTTTTGCAATTCTTCATTTACCTATCGTTAAATAAATGCATAAATTTAGTGACTTTCGTTTAGTGTCATCATCCCAATTGCGTCCGAATTATCCTCGGAAAATGAAATATCCACCGTTTAAGATACTCGGGTACATTTAGAAAATTTCGTCCCGGTATTGTTCTGTAGCAAATTATATTATTTTGAAGCCACTATACCATTCCGAGCCGTTCCAAAATGACCAAAGCAAATGCAGTCGTACGTTTAATATAGGTAGCGTACCTCCACGATTTCCATTAAATGAAATTAATGACGTACCGGACGGCACGTAGGGCTGCGCGGCAGCAGACGCGTCGGGCGGCGCGGCGAGCGGCGCGGCGGGCGGCGCGGCGGGCGGCGCGGCGAGCGGCGCGGCGGGCGACGCTCGGTCGGCGACGGAACTCGTACGTTGCTCTTTAAGTTCCGGTTCGAATTCTTGTGCATATTGATTGCTGATAATGAGCGCCTTTTGGGGCACGCCACGCCCTGTCGGAACCTTAAAAAGTAAAATGTTCCTAATATTACAGTAAAACATTTACATACATACATATCTTTACGCCGGGTTCCTTACGGGGTAGGCAGAGAGCACCGAGTGCTAAATGACTCTATCCTTACAGACCTGCCGCGCCACTTCCACATTCATCATTCTCTTCGTACATGCACATCGGTTTCAGAGACTTCTGACTTCTGACTCCCCCATCAGCCAGTATCTGGCCTATTTGATCGAGATAGGTGAGTCTTGGCCTCCCTCGACACCTACGTCCATCCACATTCGCATTGTATATCTGCTTCGTCATTCTTTCATCAGCCATTCACTCAACAAGTCCGAACCAACGGAGCAGGCCCTTTCACATTTTTACACCAATACCCTCTTTCATACAAAGCATCTTCCTTACGTCAAAATTACGAACGCAGTCGGCGAGCGTCAAGCCGCAAATGCGATGCAACGACCTCATCTCGACCGCGTTTATTCTTACATACCCAACTCTAGCTACCGTACACTAGAGTTAGAATAAGCACGGAGTTTTGTATGACCAAACGAGCTCGCTGGCTCAAAACTTGGCAACTCAGTAGCTTACGCAACGCTCCTTTCACACTATTTCCTACACTCACTCTTCTCTCTATATCAGCGGTGAACCTACCATCCCTGCTGAAAGCACATCCACGATATACAATTTCATTCGCTTGTTCCAACGCTATATCATCAACCACACTACCCTTGCATTCTCGACTCATAAAACTTTTGGCACCATACATTGCTCTAAACGCTCGTAAAAAACATGTAAGTCCGTTTAAAACGTATTACTTAATCTTTTGTCAACGTCGAATATATTTTTAAGACGTTAACACGAAACGAAACCTAACAAACAATATTTAAAGCGCTACGAGTGACCGTCTATGACTTAGAAAGTTTATTATTTGGCTGAGCATGCCGTGCATTATTTTTTCAAATCAAATCAAATCATTTATTTGTCTTAAGTACACAAAGCACTTAGCCCAATCTGAGCATACAAATTTTTAGTGCGAGCTTAATTCATTTACATATTAAAAATTCTAATATAATTGACTGACACATTCACAATTGAATATGTCAACGTTAAATTAATAAAACAATTGAATACGCTTACTACAAAATAATCATTATTATAAATTAGGTATTAATGTAATTATTCCACAAAACTATTTATTAAGAAATTCCTTGATGTCATAATAACATTTGCTTAATAAATATTGTTTCAATTTGAGTCTAAATTTATTAATTGTAGTCAATTTTTTGATGTCATCAGGAATTTTGTTATAAATTTCAACGCACATCCCATGCGCGTTACGATGTACCAAGTTTGTACGTATAGCATTTAGAACCAGTCGCTGTCCGTTTCTTGTATTTCTGGGGTATACCTCCTCCGCTGGTTTAAATAAGTCACTGTAACACCGCACAAAAAGACCAGCTTCTAAAATATACATAGATGCGAGTGTCAGTATTTTAAATCGTTGAAATATAGGCTTACACGAATCTAGGGGAGAAGCACCAAATATGGCTCGAACGCACTTTTTTTGAGCTAGAAATACTCTTTTTACGTGCGAGGAGTTGCCCCATAATAGCAGACCATATCTAAGGTTAGATGCTACGTAGCCGTAATCATGTTTATATTTTAAGGACCGATGAGGAGATCAAAGCGACACGCCTAGAAACTACGTCTACCAGTGAACTGATACCCTCCAATGGTTATTGTGATACTGCCAGAATTACCTGATAATATTAATGTCGTAATGTATTTAAAATTAGTGAATACAAAAATTACCTCCAACAACTCTTTTGTGATATTGAATTTCTCCAGAATGGATATGATTTCGTTGACAGCCTGCATGTCGACGACCTGCAATTGAAACATTGCTATGTTATTATACTAGTATTCCTCTTTATTCGCATTTACTAAAACTTCACTTCACAGTTTTTCGTTTAACAGTAACAGGTCAGGTTTTTATCTCCCTTTTCTATCGTTAAAGCAGTTATGACACTTGAGATGAATAAAATTATTAGTACTAACTTAGCTAATAACAATAAACCAATTTAATCATCTTTTTTGGAACAGCACATAGGGGATATTGAAGGCATGAATAAAAACTGTCTATAACTATTAACAAATTAAAATCGATTTGATTTATAACTGGAATTCTGAACACATTCTATGTGTGAAATAGATCATCTATCTATATAGCAACCTGAGTAAGCTAGTAGTAAAGCCTAAACTTTTATTAGATATTGGGCTTTGTTGCCAAATGACCAACATAGAATGGTAATATGACAATCCTCCAGGAAATCTGTATAAAATAGCTAATATCCTGAGCAATATAATTATTATCATTGGAAAACTGAATCAGTTACAGATAATAGGTACTCAAAATGTTTATGAAGATTACCAATCACATTAAAAGTTAAGCAACTGAGACAAATTTATAGATTGTGAAGCCGCAATAATATGCCTTGTGTGACTGTTATGAAAAGTGTTAGCGTGTGTTTAGGGGAAATTAAAAAAAAATATTATATCAGGCATACAATGATAATACAGATTATTTTGATCTCCTCTGGGGACAAACAATGATACTGCCAGGAGCCATATAGCAGTGTGTTGTAATGATTCTTTAAAGGATACAAATTTTAACATAATTAACAATGGAACTATTGTATTGGATTCAATATACATGGAATTTATTCCAGCAGTAATTATCAGGATCGTACAGGATAATGTTTTGATACATATAATGATGAAAAGGTTAAAAATAATAATGCCACCCTTTTTATTAATCAGTTAATGAGAAAGGGTTTGTAACCCAAAGACAACAAACAAAGACAAAGACTCAAGACCTTATATTGGACATATCACAAAGGGGGGATAAAATATTCCCTAGCAAATCTCACTAATGGTCAACAAATGCTGATAATGAGAAATGGTGGTTGGCATCATGAATACCGAAAAAAAAGGACAAACACTATAATCTTCTATTCAAAAAATTTCTAATTATAACCCTATTCTGTAGAAAATTTTCATAAATAATGATTAAGTGATGTATGAATTGTGTGTCTTAAAATTTTAATTCAATACCATATTTTTGGTTTCCATAGACTGTCTAGTACAGAGGACAAGCTATTTTTTTTCATATTGTTTTAATAAAATGGATATAGATATTACATAAGTTTGTACCACACATAGTAGAACTTAAATGTTTATTAATAATCACATTGTATCATTAAAATACAATGCAAATGTTGAAGGATGCCGGAGCCAAGGGAGATCAAAATTCACCTATCTTGACCAAATAGGCCAGATGTTAATGGATGGGGGTGTTAATAGTCTCCAACTGGTAACCATGTATGGGAAGAACTATTAATGTAATGGAAACACAATCTCTGAAAGGATAAATATTTGGCAATTGGCACTTTCTGTACACCCATAAAGGGCCTGGTGTGATAGTATATTAATAAAGAAACACATTACACTGTTTGGAAGGAGAATTGCCCCAAAGGAGGACTTGCTCATTGGGTGTGTAGGTTGCAAGCGCAACTGCGGATCGAGAGGTCTTGGGTTCAAATCCCGAAACTGACAATATTGGGTTTTTTTAAGTTAGAGTCTGGATATGTGCCTGGTGAATGGCAATAGACTCACCACCTATTCCATAGTGGGACCTAAACGTAACTGGCGAAACGTGAAAGTGTACTGCACTCCTCTATGTACCTCTTCGGGGATTACAGGCACGACATTACGTTTTTGGGAAGGAGAATTATATATGTACATCTAATAATGGAAAGAACTGATTATATCCTTGTTTTAACATTGAATTTTGAGTAAGTTGGCTGTGTACTTGCATAAATTCACACACAATTTGAAAAAGGACACATACACTATAATTTAATTAATTTGAGACCTGTGTTTTAGTTAGTATAATTTGATAAAATTTGGGATACATATATTATTCAAAAGCTTAATGTTACATTTTATGATTAGAACATTGTATTATTTTTCCAAAAAAACTTTTAAGTAAACCTTCAAATAGTGAAACCCTTCAAATATGGTAAAGCCTGTAACCAAATCGACAAATAAAACGCAAAATAACATTTCCATGTAACACAGGCTGTTGTTCAGTTTATTGTTCCGATGCATTTTACGACCCTTTTTCAATCAATCCACAGAGCGTTAAAAACGTAAAACATTAGTATCAACTTCCATTTACTGCATTTGAAGTTTCAATAGTATTTTTTTTAAGACAACTGTGATTATTAAACATTGATAATAAATTAAAGGCAGTGTAACTATGTTCATAGTATGTAAAATGAAAAAATTCACCGTTCATATGGAAGAGTGTAGAACACTCCCACGTTTCACCAGTTACGTTTCCGTCCCACTATGGAATAGGTGGTGAGCCTATTGCTATGCATCGGGCACAAATCTAGACTCCGAACCACTACTAGAAAATCTATTAGAAAATCTAAATTAGAACATTTTTGTAGTGCCCGACCCGGGAATCGAACCCAGGACCTCCCGATCGGCAGTCGCACTTGCAACCAACACGACCAACGAGGCAGTCGATCATGAACATACAATTAGAAAATAAATTAAAATAAAAGAAAACAATAGGTTTTTAAGGCAATATGTGTATAGACTTGACATCTAGTGTACTATATAACATATTATGTCATATGATAATTAATTTAATAAAGAAATAATTGATTTTCCAACTTCATTTTATGTTGACTGGACTGTAAGGCCAGTTGATAATAATCCTAAGAGGTTCAGAGGAATCAATATCACATTTGGTGCCCATTCAACAAAGTTATTTTTGTGTTAAACATGAATATATGTTGTTTTTAAGTGAAAATTACCTATTGAAAGCCCTCAGACATTTATTGTGTTAATCAGCTTTTTGTTTTCCATAGTAGCCAATTCAGCTTAATTCAGGATCAGATGGCCATAGGTGAATTATCTTATATTGATATTGTATTTTATAGGTATATTTAAGTGAATAGAGGTGGATCAACATATACATTGATTATCACAGTACCCCAGTCACAAATTGTAAACAAGTACCTCTATTTATACCTGCATCCAAACCTACAAATTACATATTTAAAAATCGACAGTTATTACAGAATGTTGCAGAAATATACTGCCCCGTTGGTTGTGTTGGTAGCAAGGGCAACTGAGGTTGGGTGGTCCTGGGTTTGATTCCCGGGTCGGGCACTTAGATTTTTCTAATTTAGGTTTTCTAGTAGTGGCTCTGAGTTTGAAAATGTGCCCAATGTACGGCAATACACTCACCACTTATTTCATATTAGGATGTAAACGTAACTGGTGAAACATGGGACTGTATGTACCACATTTCTCTGCCTATCTCTTCAGGGATTACAGGCCTGATGTTATGTTTTAATACTAGATGTTAATTATCTGTAGGCACCACAAATAATTTATGAAAGCTACGAATACTAAACTTATAGGTACATAAAATTTATTATTATTACTGCAGATTATGTACCTAATATAGATTTCAAAAAAGCGTTATGTGAAATGTTTGTTGTTTTTTTGACTGCCTAGTTGCTTACATGTGTGACTGCCAAATGGAAGGTCCTGGATTCAAATCCCAGGTTAGGCACTATTGGATTTTTCTAACTTGGATTTTCTAGTAATGACTAATAGTCTAGTTATGTGCCTGGTGTAAGGCATATGATAACTACCTATTCCAAAGTGGGATGTAAATGTTACTGGTGTAATGTATGAGTATACAACACTCCCCTGGCTACCTCTTCAAGGATAACATTATTTGTGTCTTTATTTATTCTTCATACAAAAACGAATTAGCGATTTTTTTATAAATTTGGTATGGTGACAAACGATTATCAGAGTTATGATAGAACTAGCTATTATTAGAAGAAAAATCTGCCACAATTGGTTCGATATATTCTGGACTAATCAAAATAAAATAGACAAATTAAGATTTTGTGCACGATATTACCTTTTTGAAACTACAGTATTTAATATTGTAACAACATAACCATACAGTCAAGAAAATACATATGAAAAAAGTAATACATAGAACTTCAATAGGAACTAATTATTTGTCTATAATAAAAATGACAATCATAATCAACAGTAGGATATTGATGAATAAAATGACATTCGCGAAGTAGTCTAGTGAAGTAGCAAATGGTTGATTCAAATTAACATGGGTCTACTCTTGTTTTGGTCACTGACTGTGAAATTGTTTCATCTTTTGCAATTATGACCTAAGCTCTCCTAACAAATACTGTTACCGCAAGGAACAGATCATTAGAGGGGTGTTAATAGCTGCAATTAATAATTTTGTAAAGCCATATGCTACACTAGACTCAAAGAATTTGTTAACAAGCTGCATTTGTTAACTTTTTTTTCAGTTCTAATTAACCCCCACTTAATTTAAATTTAGAGTATGTATTTATGTTTTGTAACCAGCAGGTGAAAGTATTGTCAGTGATAATACTAGGGTGGGACAAAGTTGTGAATATCATAGGAACTAATTAGGGTGGTAGGTATAAAGGATTTGACATTAAGACAATGCCACCCAATATGGAGATGTTTTTGATTGACTTAAAATGTTAAGCATATACCTCAAGCACTTGTATTCTTTAAGTCAGAAGAACATTATTAGTATTTTAAATAGAGTTTAAAATTTTTACCCAACATTAGTGAATTTAATTTACAATAATTGTAGTACACTCTCATATTTCACCAGTTAAGTTTATGTACCACCATGAAATAGGTGATGTGATCCTATTTCCATACACCTTGCTCTAATCCAGACTTCAAGGGACTATAATAAATATTGACTAGACAATCTTTTATAAAAATCCAACAGTATCTGACCTGGGAATCAAACCTAGGGCCTCTCAATCAGTATACATGCTTGCAACCACATAACCAACAAGTTGGTCAGTTAATAATAATTTAGCATATATTATAGATTCTGCATATATGTAATAAATTGAATAATATACTTCATATCAAACACAAAGTCAAATCTCACTTCACCTACTAAGTGAAACTAGTCAAAAAATGTAGCCGAGAGCTCTCTATATTTTATAATTAATGTAGGCATGGATCTCTATCAAAATTCAATCCACAACTTGTGTGTGTGTATATATAGATAAGCAAACAAGTAAGAAACAGTCACAGGAACAGTCATAGGAACAGAACAATCCTTGAACATGGGCAATCAACTTCAAAAAGTACTATAGAACTATGACTGTTAATGTTAGTGTTAGTTGTTGGAAATACTCTTAGATATCAACTATTACTAACAGATATTGATACTAAGAGGTAACATAGATACTACTCCTACAGGTAACAGGACAACATGAATAACATTATTACTGTTAGAACATGTTACTATGAGTATGGATGATGTAATCTTATAAAAACAGAACCTCTCCAGAGGAAATTGCTACAAGTATCGGAAAAGGGTGTGCAAAGTGGAAGAAACATGGCAGGTCTGAAGAATAGAGATATTGGGCACTCCATGTTGTCTGCTTGCACTGTAAGGGACCTGGTGTGAGGATATGTATACATATGTACCAGCCTATCTTATCTTAACATATATTCCTTGGACATGTCAAATCAAAAAGCTGCAATGCTATCACCCTGATGTAGCTTGGATATTGAATCCTCATATCTCTTTGGAACATTTCCTAATGCTCAGAACATTTTGGGACAATGATAGAAAATGTTGGACATACAGATGAGCATGTTAGTATACATAACTGGTGAAACGTGGGAGTGTTCTACACTCCTCTGCCTACCTCTTCGAGGATTACAGGTGTGATGTTACTTTTTTTTATGTTAGTATAGTGTAGTCGAATAATAAAATTGATAACAATATCTGTACTGGCCAATATGCAATCTTACTAGCTGGAGACTACAATGTAATTCAATACTAAGTCATTACACAATGTATAATTCCTATAACTACCACCGAAAACAACTAACCAAAAAATTGTCAGCTCGGACAAGTATGGACTTGTTGCTTAGAGCTTTACTGTACAGTAGAATTTCACCACATTATTGTGTTAAGGTGTCTGACTGTGCAATCATTGGTTACTGATGGTTTATACTTTCAATACATTACATGTGGCACTGTTGGTTATGTTAATGGCATACTATAGGTAACCTACAGAATCCAATGTAAAAGTTTTAAATATATAGAACTTTTTAGTTGGTATGGCATGGTTCTGACTCATCATGATCCTGTACCCCACATGGTTCTTATTGAACCACATGGACTTGGTGGGTGCTAATTATGAGTATACACAATTTAGTGTTAAAGACTATATAGATTTTTAAAGGTTTGAGTCTTTTGCAGGATTATTCTTTGAAATTTTGAAACAGTTTTGGCGAAAATAATGTCTAAGGAATATAAATATATAGTGTATGTTAAGCAAGTTACAAGAATATGATATATTATAGTGAAAGTTGCTCTAAAGGTACCTACCCCGTAAGGGACCTGGGGTGAAGATAATATTTATGTATGTAAAAATGTTCTACATTACATTGTTTTGTTTCTTTTTAGTTTTAACTTGTTAAAAATGATTACTTGTAACAAGTGTCAATTATCTAATAACAAGTTTTTAGTTCCAAACAAGTTTTATACTACATTCAGCTACTGGAATGGTAATAGAAGTTCAATATTAAATTTTCTTGATGCCTTCTTAAAAATCGCACCAGGACGCTAAATTGTTACGAAAACTCCACTGACCTGATATTGCACCACCAAAAATGAACAAAATAGTTTAGTAACATCTCTGGCTGCATCAAATCGAGTGCCGACCACCATGCGAACATGAGTGCGAACATGAGGTGCACTCATACCGCTGCCGACTGCATCTCCCAAGTCTCAAAATGTTGATACGTACAAAAAAACACATTTCCCCTTTTTTATCAGCAATCCGAGTTTACAGATTCAACCTGACGAAAATCTACGGGAAAGGTCGCGCGTGGCACAATTCCATACTTTCACATTGCAAAACATTTGGCACTAGGGACGGAGGGACGAGAGGAGCGCTGACGACGTCAGTGGCCCCGTACATCGCACTTCACGCTCACGTATCCCCACACAGACATCACATTTTCAACACGTATCTCGCTTTATTTGTTATCCAGCCTTTCTAAGAAGACCTGTTACGTTTTTGCCACGGTAAATTACACTAGAAAACTTCGAGGCAACCTCCAAGAGGCGGAATCGCAACTCGAATCGGGTGTCACAGGCTCGTGTGGACCGTTTCCGTATCTCAGACTCGCTTATCGGACTTAGGATCTTCAAAACTCGGAAACTTACATTGTAATTGTTATCCAACGCATTCAGAAGTCGATTACTGAGCTCATGAGCGTTATTACTCATTTATAAACGAAAATATTTAACTAAATACGACGAACGTGTCTCGGCTGCGTCGTAATGGCGGACCGACGACTACGTATGCCCGTGCCAGGGCATTTTAGCCGAATAATTCAGCTGATATCTACTGAGGCGACGCACACTCGTGTTTTTCCGTTTCTTTTGACGGGAAAACTTTGATTTTACTCAAACGATAAACTAGATGGCGTTGAACCATTGTGGGATAAATTTCGTTTTGTCTTATAAAACAATATGTATATTTTTTGTCCATTTAAATTTAAGTCTATTTCCAGAAATTTTGCTGTCTAACTGATTTTAGAGATTTCTTACATTTAGACGCACATGTTAAATAGTAAAAGCATAGCAACAAGTACAGTGACAGTTCGTGCCGAATGGCAATTACATGTTTTCTAGTGCATAAAAACACCCATAGGTGGCACTAAGGAAGAAGACAGGGACAACGAATTATTTTCTGTCTTTTTCTTGTGATAATTGTTGCCAGCACAGAAAACATACCGGTTACATACAAGTTACAACCATGTTTTCCACAATCAACAGGTAAAATTCGAGGTATATAATATTTATCTAGGTAAAGTACCACACCACAGCAAAAGTTGTTACGAAATGAAAATGTTACTGTTCATTTTAATATTCATTTCTGTAACAATATCCATTCACTTTATTAGATGGTCCTTAGATATATAACATTCAATAAAATATCTATTTTACATTTTTCTCACCAAATAATAAAAATTGCATTAGCAACTTATTCTTTATGTAAGGGGCAAAACTTGGCAAATGCGGATGAAGATCAAAGTTAAAATATTGGCACCTACGTCGGTACTCGTGTACTTCATGAAATAATAATTAGAATGAGTTTCAAACTGTTCAAATCACATGAATTATTATACGCCAACAAATTCAACCACAGCGGAAGAAAATTTTAGCCGCTTATTTAATATTAATGTATACTATACATACCTACATTAATTCTAGATAACTATTCGACAAAAACAATTAACATAATTTTGCAATATACAGGTCAGATTTTAAATAAAAAGTTTATCTATGTTTTACTCTATGACATTTACGTTTATTGCAAAAATTCTAACGCGTCATCCAATTACTTATTATATTGTTTAAACATGTATCACTTATGATTACACCTTGATGATCAACATTAATAATCAAAGAACGGGAATTCCCCAAATTAGGCACAGAATAAATATCCCTAGTCCGTATCATAGTTACGTAAAAATACGCAATGGTTTAAAAATTTATAAAATATTTTTATTTTTTATTGTGAAATTTTGCTGCCCCCTAAAAAGTGCTGCACAGGACAATGCTGCCACTGCCGCCATCATTACGCTATGTCACTGGTACTACACATTGTTGCTTGAAATAAAATTTATCACCTCGATTTGGTTAAGAAATTTCATAACATTTCTTATTCTTAAAATTAAATTATTGTAATTCAAGTCATGTGTTAAGTACATAATATAACTTTTTTTCGAGAACGAATTAGAATTTTATAATTTGTCAGATTGTAAGGCGATTAGGGATGCTTATATACTAATATAAATAAAATTATAATTGAAATATAGATATGTACATTTATTTGATTACAAATATTTCAAAAGGTTTATTACACTTGTTTATAATCAAAATGTTTAGGTAATTTCCTTTTATCGATAGTAGGTAACAGACAGTATGTAATTTTAAGATTGTATCCTAAATTCTAAGTGTAAAAAAAATCGTTTCATGACAATTTTTTCAAAATAATTAAGAGTAAGAATATGTACATTTTATGGTAATACCATATAAAATTTTACGAAGTAATGTAATGTTAGTTCACAGACGAATAACAGTACTTTCACGGGAAATAAAAATTATTTCACGGGCAACTCTATGAACTTGCCGTTGCCATCTTTCAAAAGTAATTGTGTCATTTTTCGATTTGTATGAAGTCGTGTATCGCGTATAATATGATGGCATAAATACATAAATATACATATTTTCTTTAAAAATAAAGCGAATTTATTCGCTAGTCTATCTCGTTTAATTTTTACATAGCCATGTTAACGTGGTGTTTGGTTGAAATACGGTCATCTGATTTATAAATGGCGAAAATATTAATTTGTGTGTTGTGTAGTGAGTGAGGCGATGGATCGTCGGTGTTCACAGTCGGTTCGGACGCTAGTTTTCGATGATTCGGACTCTGATCCGCCGAAGTGCGGGCAGAAGAAGGACTTGGCATCGTCCGGGTTCCCGTCGTCGCTGAATCAGAGCGTGGAAGGTCAGAGAAACAGAGTATTTAGTCGGATTAGTGGCGTGTTGTTGTCATAGACATTTTGTAATGGTTTGTGTTTTCAAGGTTTGCTCAGCTGTCAATGCGATTGGAAGTACGAAGGCGTGAATGAACGGTCTCGGCCGATTGGCCGGGCCGAATTGTGTGCCAATTATGTTTTCGCGACCGCCTACATGGCTACAAGCAGTCTCACCATATCGTGAGACGTGTGTCTATTATTCATTGTACTCGTAGCACAGATGGCGACATACATAACTATGGTATTGTGGACCTCCTATATTAAAACGCGTTTCATTACAGTCTAAGTATGCATTAATTACATTGAAAAATGAATTTCACACAAAATGAATATGGGTCACCAAATTAATGGGGGTAAACAAACATTTTTTTAAAGTATGGAGATGTACATGATATTTGAATTTAATTATGCTGACATATTTTCTTTTGATTTCATACTCTGAATCTTAAAACAGTATAAGTGCTAAAGAACCAAGAAACTGATTTGTAATTGACTATAACATTAATCTATATTTTATAACAATACCATCCTAGATTTATTTTTACAGTGAAGTCATATTATTTTTACTTCTTTCCTTCTAAACATGTCTACTATGGTACTACAGGCAATTGTTTCTACATTTGGCCCTATATAATTCTTCCTCAGTGTTAGTGAAAACTTTTTAAATCATAGTTAAAAGAAATGCTTCGTATAAAAAAGGTGTTTAAAGTTTTTTGTGCTTCAAAGCTGTTTATCAGTATTATGGATTACTATGTTGCCTTGAAGGAAGTATGGTCTCTGTCATCCTACCAATTTGCCCAGGAATAACATCTATAATAATAGAATCTATAGACAACACACAAAGACTATCTGATTCCAGATTTGGCAAAGTCTTTACTACAGTACCCAAATAGTTAATAAAATGCATGTGGATATTTCTAAATACATGCATATATAAATAATGATACATCTAGACCCAGAACAATACAAAGTAAACATAAATGGAGTCAATACATTTTTATGTTTCTTTTGATATTTACATCAAAAATAACTTGTAATCAATCAATAATGTTAAGTGTGAGGGTAATGTGATAAAAAGGGGATATAGGAATCAGCTGAAGATTTTGATACCAGTGTATATTTTTTGTAGAAATCGTAATAGGTACAGTTTCAGACACTTCAAAAAGTCACCATTTTTAACACCTGTTTTAACATTGTTGTTTAAAAAATATACATACAAAAATGTTTCAGTGTAATTTCCACAGATACCTACAATACTTCGATGATGAACATGTCACATTAAGTAATTAAGAACTATAGTTTTTTAAATTTCACTCATTACAAACAAAAATGCAATGTAAAAAGTGACCTTGTTTTATATTACTTTGGTAAATGAACTTCTATGTATTACATAACTTGATAAAAGTGCCTGTATTAAATGCTTAATATATTAAATATTGAGTTTATTCATACCTTCTATTGTCTAGCTTTACTCTTTTATGTAACATTTGGTTCTTTCTTTACTTGGATCAGGCAATATCAACATATTTGATTTCATATGAACATTATGTTTTTCACAAACATTAACAATTTTTATATTTATTTGAACATTGCCTCATAGTTATTTTTGATTTCTTAAATAACTTTCAATTAAATGTTGAATATTCTTATCAAGGCAAGTAAGGCTTCTTATATAGTCACAAGTATTACTGCAGCATAACAAAAGACTTCCTCATTAATCGTGTTGGTTGCAAGTGTGACTGCTGATCAGGAGGTTGTCCTCGGTTCGATACCCAGGTCGGGCACTATAGAAACTTTTCTAATTTCGATTTTCTAATAGTGTCTAATAAAGTCTGGATATGTGCCCGTTGCATGGCAATAGGCTCACCACCTATTTCATAGTGGGATGTAAAACATAACTGGTGAAACATGGGAGTGTACTGCACTCCTCTGCCTACCTCTTCGAGCATAATAGGCGTGATGTTACACAGTCACAGTCATAGTACAGCCTTTTAATACACTGTGTATTGTAGGCGTGTATGTAGCAAAGTGGGTTTTGAATCAACAATTAAGTCACCATGGCTGTTAAGGTCTTGGTTTGTTTGAACATGCAGTTAACGGCGCAACCGTCGTGTCTGATGTTCGCGAGAAATTTCATGCTTCGGGTGGCATTTGACGACTCAGTACCTCGCCATATCTCGCTTTGATACGCATCGGTTATACCAGGAGTGATACAATGCGAGGGGTAATTACGTTAAGTACGTTGTGAATGATATCCGGAGACTTGTGTCCAACAATATGACGATGCCTTTTATCGTACTGCTGTTTGACACGAGACTCCATTCAGAATGAAAAGAGTCAAGGCAGTAGCTGGCACGTTAAACAAATATACGTTGGCAGACTTCACATGCTGTAAAAATCATTATGGAGAGCGCAGAAGAGTAGGTACACGTTTCTTTACGGTGATTTCGTTCACGGTTGTAATAAATAATATTTAATCTTAAAATTCACATGTTATTAGTTAAGACCTGTGCTCCGAGATTTGAACTTAGAGCCCTCGTACTACGGCAACGAATTCTAAATCAATAGATGAAGTACAGTTAGATACTGATAAAGTAACAGTTATTAAAATTTTGAGCGTTTATGGGGACGTTTAAGATTTTTTTTGATAGATATTCTGGTCGTTGTGTCATATGATCATCAATAACCAATACCTCTTGTAAATGCGGAAAATCTTTTCCTAGAAAATTATCGTACGTAACATCACGCCTGTAATCCCCGAAGAGGTAGGCGGAGGAGTGCGGTACACTCCCACGTTTCACCAGTTCCCACTATTGCTCAACCTATTGGCATGCACTGGGCGCACTTCCAGACTCCGAGCCGAGATTATTAGACAATCAAAAAATTTTTTGTCATGTTTCAAATAAATAAATAAATCGACACTCGCAACGTACATCATCGAAACTACAAATTTTTAAACTTATAAACAGGACGTTATTATGTTGTGTTTTTAAAGCAATATATTGAAAAACACGTTTTAGCAGTTTCGATGATGTACGTTGCGAGTGTCGAAATTAGAAAGATACAGTAGTGCCCGACCCGGGATTTGAACCCAGGATCGGCAGTCGCGTTTGCAAGCAACACGATCACCGGGGCAGTCGTCGTATATTTCGTGATTGGGTTAACCCACGAAAGATTAAAGATACTCCACTAACTTAGTGTCGTATGTAGGTATTAAAGCATATCAAGAATGTAGCTACGGAGTTTACATTTGTGTCCTATGTAAAGAGGTTTACCACGTATTCCATGGTGGAACGAATGAAGTAACCGAATGAGAAATAACGTAACTGAATAAAGTAACTTTGAATAGTGCGAGTGTACTACGCAGACTGCACTCTTGTCTTTACGCCTTCAGGAATATACAGGCGTGATATTATGTTCTTAAAGTTGCGTACGTATAAGACGAGTTGCACGCCGACTTACCAAAGCGAATCAATGTGTATAACCTGTGTTTATCAATACTCAATATGATATATATTTTGAGTGCTCAAGTGTACAGCGGTGACGTCATCGCAGTTTAATAGGCAAGCTGTTCCATGAGTATTGTATTTGCTCGTATTGTTTACTCGCCTTTGCATTAGCTCCTCGATCAATACGTATACACAATGAGTTGCAATAAAATAATGATGAACCCGTCGAAGACACCTCCCGAAATACCTTCGTTTCTAGCATATCAAGTACCATTCGATGTACTTAATTAGCTAAAAAAAAAAAAAATAACGTAACATCACGCCTGTAATCCCCGAAGAGGTAGGCAGAGGAGTGTAGAACACTCCCACGTTTCACCAGTTA
>DWDU01000506.1:0-18608 GCA_018245575.1 Jemadia suekentonmiller | reverse complement strand
GCCCGACCCGGGAATCGAACCCAGGACCTACCGATCGGCAGTCGCACTTGCAACCAACACGACCAACGAGGCAGTCTGCAGTCTTTGTAGGTAACAAATAAGAAATAATCGAAATATCATATTAAAAACTAACAATTAAGAAGGCATTAATTAATGATGTTATAGTTTCTGAAACTGAAATTAATAAAACATGGTTACTTTTATGGGATAGACAGACAGCATAGATTACCAAATATCTCTAACCTCACAGACCTGTCGCGCTTCTATTTTCTTTCTTAAAACATGTTACCCACAAACGAGCAACACTTGATACGGAGTGATGAGATTAGTGCGCCCGCTGACGACGATGAGAGACACAAGCAAATCTGAATTTGTAGGGTGGACAGACGAACTACACTTCACTGGGGTTTCCTTCAATATGTAGTGGTCTATATATCGCACGACTAAAACGGGTCGTGCGAAGTCGAATGAATTTAAAAAGAATTTCACACGTTGTAAACTAAGGTAATAAGAATATATTTTATTTTGCATTCACAATATTTGTATTTTTTATAGCAGATTCGAAATGGAGAAATTTTTCTATCGAGATTTTATCCTCCTGCTTATTTAGAACCACGGTGTCGCGAATCATATTCTTCTCAATCGTTAACTATTTTACATTTTTAGGTACATTTATTTTTAACGCTACCCACATTTGACACGTGTTGGTTAGAAGGGCGACTACTGATCATGAGGTCCTGAGTTTCAATCACGGGTCGGGCACTATTGGACTTTTCTAATTTAGATTTCTAACAGGGACTCGGAGTCTGGATATGTGCTTGGTGTACCGCAATATGCTCACCACCTACTCCATAGTGTGACTTAAACGTAACTCGTGATATGTGGGAGTGTTCTAAATTCCTCTGCCAACCACGGCGATTGCAGTCGTGATGTTACGTGTTACTATATACGTACTATTTATCTCACTTCACATAGGCACCGGTATGTAGGCATAGGTATCTGAGTCATACATTCCTAATAAATAAATTTGCCTTGTAGTAGCAAAACAAAAAAAATACTTGTTACAGATAACATAGTTAGTCATACCAAGTAAATTTTTTGACTTAAGACCTGTATGGCAGAAGATGCTTATTGTTATTGATGTATTATATGTCTAGACGGTCGGCGTCTAAGGTCTGGTTTCGAACCCGGTATATGGTAAAAGGCTCACCCCCCATTCCACAGTGGGACGTAAATATAACAGATAAATCGTGTAAGTGTATTGCACTCCTCTGCCTATCTCTTCGGGGATTACAGGTGTTATGGTGCGTTTCTTTGGCGACTGTCAAGGTACGCTGTTGCTGATAAAATGTCGCCCGCTGCTGTGAAGGATATACAAATTCTGTATTAATCTATATATACATTTATAATCCCTTTACGAGACCAACCAACCAATGTAAGAGAACAAAATAAAATTTAAGGAGCGCGCCATAACTGACGTCGCGATTTATATCGCCAATAAATCGCGGCGATATCGCTAACGGAATCAGATTCGCTCTGTCGCTGCTATCTACTGAAGTTCGCCAATAAATACGAGTGGAATCTGCATAACTCCCGAATGTTCGTCGAGTTATGGCGGAAACACGCGATGTGGGTGAGCGAGGAGGTGGCTTTCACATCTAAGGAACTCCTAAGTTAGTTGTTAAACTGTGTGTAATTTTTCATAGTGAAAAGATCTCTGTAGATTACCTAGACTCAGTGTTACAATATAATGTTAATTAAATCAAACAAATTAAATATAAGAACTTTTTAAACACAGTTATGAATTTTAATAGTAAAATTTCATGAATGTGGAGGAGGCCCGGTTGTAAGGATAGAGATATTTGGCACTAGGTGCTCTCTGCCTACCCTGTAAGGGACCTGGCGTGAAGATATGTATGTATGTGTGTAATAGTAACATTTACAGTTTTATTTCTGGTTCACTCCAATGAGAAGACTGTTATTTACCAATTCTATACATACTTTATTCATTAACAAAGGGACATATTAGAAATAAATATCTTGGGACATCTCTACACACGGTGTGTTGATCTCAAAATAGCCTTGTAGAAGATGCGGCATAGTAACCGGACGGTCGACGAAGTACACATGTTCATATATATATTTTATATCCAGACACAGGTCAAGTTTACATGCTCAACACACAAATATTTGTCCATGATAGGAATCAAACTTGTCACCCCGTCTCAGCGTTTAGTACTACTTAGTACTAACCGCTACACCGAGGGATCGGTAAAATACTATTATACCATATCTACAAAACATGATTCTCGACTCGCAGTAAATCCAGTCGGTTGAACATAAGAGTGCGCACAGTCCCCGCTCCGCGGAACAACTGCTTGTTTGTCTGTGCGCCGGAAACTCGTATACATGTTATTGCGCTGAAACTTCTCCAAGGAGCAGCGAGCAATATGTACCTATTGTATATATGTAGTATGTACTAGGACGGAGTCAATGTGTGTATGGTGTATGTATGGCAATAAGCTAACCCTCTGTTCGTTGGTTGGACGTAGGTACAACGAAAGTGGTGTAGCGTGGTAGCGTACTATGTTCCGCTGCCTACCTCTTCGGGGACAAAACGGCATGATGTTATGTTTCGTACATATGTTATAATGTTATCCATTAGTGATTAAACCTGTTCGTATACCTCCAATATGTTTGGCTTAGTAATTCCCTTTTCAATATGATCAGAGATTTGTGTTTGCATCGCATGACATAATAAATAGTCAAGAAAAGGTTGAGACTGACTCGCCAGCTCACCAATGGTTCACCCGTTATTATAATTATTATTATATGGAACATGTGGACCGGAATCGAACCTGTATGCCCAGCGACGAAGATAAAGTCATTAACCACAAAGCCAAGAGGGCTGTCAATATTTTTATATTGCTCATAAAGAGAAACTGCTTTTACCTATTGATTGCCGAGTTGTCCAGTCGATTTGGGATATCCCCAAAACTCAATATTGTCGGGGGTGAGATTGTGCATAAATTGAATTCGCTTCCGTTTTGTCAAACATTACGAGTACCATCATTTTAGGGGGTGTTTATTTTGCAAGTTACATTTTAAAAAACTTTTTATACATTCTATTGTTCATTGATTCTATACTTACATGTAAAAATTTAAATTAATAGAGACAAAGTCCTCAAACTTTCACATTCAGTGAATAGACCCGCTTCCAATAACAGAGCGACGAAAGGATTGCAGTTGATGATAGTGGTGAAGAAATAGGAAAGTTATGTTACATTTAATATTGAATAGATCATTATGAACTTTAATATTGCGTCTCCACATATGCATATATAACACGAAGATATAATATTACTCTAAGTAGAGGTCAATCTAACATCATCAAGTTGTTACTTCTTTAGGACACTACGTCTTATAACTTAGTGTTGTACTAAGAAGCATTTGAATCGTTCTACTCAGTTAAGATACATAAATAGTTACGCCGACTTCTCGTAGAAGTTGGCAGGAAGTAAAAATTATAATCAGTTTCACGCCTTTCTTCAAATTTCTTGTCTCTTCTACTCTGATCAAAGTTACATATCTATTAAAGATGCTTATGATCTGGCCTTCTTTCAGGATAACTTCTATTTGATCGAAGTATAGTTAATATACTTTGGCAAATAGGTATGTGTTATAGCTAAAATACTGTGTTATCCAATACTATCTACTCTAAGGGAATCTTACCTTTATTATAATAATTTTAAGAGCATTGCTATTCGTAATTTTAGAACAAGGAATTAATCAAAAATATTTTAGTTAAACTTGTTTCAAAAAAGACTCAGGGCCGGTTGTTACAAACTGTTGATTAATGTAATATACCTACAGTCAAATAATAACTTAGGGGATGTGTAACCTTCGCTGAATTCAATGCGTTGCTAAAGGCAACATTCTGGTGTTCGACCAAAACTAGTTAAGGGCACACAGTAAAGAGTATAAACGGACTCATCCGAACTCGGTGTTTCTACACTAACCTGAAATATGCTATTACCATATTCACAGGGCAAATGAGATGTCCGTAGTATAGCTAACATAGCCCCGCCTACCTATTACCTAGCCGCTCGGGGCTACATAAAACATCGCATTTGACGGTGATATAAAATTACTGGAACTACCACGTATTCTAAAGATGTTCTATAGGTAAGATACTCGCTAATATCAGCCGGAAGTCACTGAAGTCGGTCATCGTTGTAGAAGTGTAAGTCATTATTTTACTAAACATACGTCATACCTAATACCAGTTTTGAGCGAGACTATTATGCATACGTTGCTGAAAGCTTTACTATTAATAAAGATAAAAAGTATAGAGAGGAATCTCAAGATACTTTATTTACAAATAACATATGGCGCAGGAATACTTTTTGAACAGATTTGTATGAACATGACACGACAAAACCTTTCATAAGTCAACATTAAGAATATAATTAAGAAAACATAGCATCAACTCTGAATTTTTTACATCCGTGACGTCATTCACAGCGAGCGATGGAAATATTTCCCTTCGCACGAAGGGCCGTGGATAAAATATGTAATATCCATATTGGAGCTAGGTGCTGTTCCCATATTGGGTAGCGAGAACATCGTAACCTTTTACTGTGTATCGTATAGAAAACTTACAAGTTGTACGAAAGTGTCACAACAGATTTTTTTGAAAGAAACGTATGTAACATCACGTCTGTAATCCCCGAAGAGGTAGGCAGAGGATTATATTACACTACGTTACGTCCCACTATGGAGTAGGTGGTGGGCCTCTTGCCATACACCAGACATAAATCCAAACTCTGAGCCACTATTAACAAATCTAAATCAGAAAGATTCAGTAGTGCGCAACTCGGGAATTATTCAAATTCAAATATCATTTATACAAAATTGGTTCATTGGAACACTTTTTGTACGTCAAAATGAAGCTACCACCGCTTCGGAAAAGGCCTCGCTAAGGAGAAGAAGCGGCGAAAGAAACTCCATAGGCGTGCTACTGCATCTTGCATGCATACTGTATGCATGCATTAAACCCAGGACCTCCTGAACGACAGTCGCGCTTGCTACTAACACGACCAACGAGGCAGTCATAATAATGCAAATTAAGTCTAACGATTATTTACTTACTTAACATTATGACGCATTAATTGCAACCCGTTAAAGCAACAACCTATTATCCGTAACCCTCAACTCACTTCCGGTTCCGCCCTTCGCGCCGCCCTACGTGCAACTCCTAATCTATATTATATAATCAACTTCCATAACATTTATGAGAGTAGAACTATGTAATTTAATAATTAATCTTTTTTTCTTAACGAATTATATCAAATATTAGCTGACGGGGAAGTCAGAAGACGAGTTTGAAGATGGAATTGACGTGCTCATGTGAAAAGAGCCATGAACGTAGAGAGACCCCTCAGGTCTTTAAGAACACGAATAAATATAATTTGTATTTGGAGCTATATGCCAATCCCATTAGAGAACGTAACAATATAACAGTAACTAATCAAATTCTTGATGTTTAATATATAGTTTAGTCCTAACTTTAGTTGATTTAGTTGAATATTAGCAACAAATGTTGCTTGTGTAATATTCATTTGAGGGTATTAAGAATAAATATTGAACCTCAATAAAAATTAAATTTTTCTCCAACTGTCTGTGATACAAAATATCTTATATCGTATTTCTCGGCCATTATTTTGGAAAAGAGAACAAGCAATCACTTAGAGAGATGTGTCCTGAATGTTTTACCATATTATTTCATTTCAGCATACGTGCAGGCTTTTACGTGAGATTGAATACGCATATTGTCGCCAAGATATGACCAAGGATGTAAAAAAGATTTTCAATGGATCTTTAATAATTGTTTTTTTATTATTATCATTAATCATTGTTCATAGTTTGATTTATCACGAGTTATAGTTTTTTTTATATTTGAAAAATGTTATATAGGTCTGAAGGTGTGACTTGAAACATATGCTGAGCTGAGAGTCCGCATTTATGCCTCATTTCGGCTCACCTCCTACTCCACAGCGAGACATGAACTTAACTAGCGAAACATAACAGTGTACTACATTCCTCTGCCGACCTCGTCGGGTATTACAGGCGTGTTGCTACGTTTTTGATAAAACCATGAATAAATCAATAAGTAACACGTAAAACTATAAACATAGGTACTCCATATTTCTAACATCAGTCCGCGCCGCTCGTCGCTCGTCCGCGCGAGTTTTATCGCCAACTGAATATTACCGTCCGCTGCGGGGCGAACTGTTTCCGCGTAGGCACTTCGACGGCTCGCGTTATTTATGTCTGCCCCCATGTACATACAGTTCTGGGAACGACACTCTGCGCTTTTCTATAAAATCATATGGTCACTTTGAGTTAGGAAAATTCACTGAAGGATCTTTATAAGTTTTAAAGCGATGATTTTTTTCCAGTTTTAACATTTTGCTAGGTTGTGGTCCCAGAGGGCAAGACATAAATATAATAACAATATTTGGTTACTGTATTAATGCCTTATGTCGGTTATCAAAGCAAGTTTTAGACGTTTTCTATGTAGATATATGCTTTATTTAATATTTCCTAGTTTCGCTATATACATATTTATAATTACTTATTTACTACTACGTATATTACTCTTAAAATGCTGAAAAGTTCATTTGATAGAACATCGTCCACTTATTTCCCAGAAGACTTCAATTATTATTGAACTATTGTGATTGAGCTTTGATAGAACATTTGGAACTCGATGCATTCTACCTACCCCATAAGGAACCCAGCGTGACGTACTAACGATAAAATACTGTAGTTAATGATGTACTGAATCCATTTTACAGCGATTCGTTTCGTATATTTTTACTAATTTCTTCTTAAGGTAGGCAGAGTAGGCGGAGAGAACCTACTATGCTGATCAACCTGGCCTTCATTTCTAAATCGTTGTATTTATATACATATAAGATCACAATAACCCACACCTTATAATATTCACTACACAATATGCATTCGTGCTAATATTTTAAAGTGTCCTGTCGTGTATACTCTGTTGAGCCAGTCACATATTTCATGCGCCCGTCGCCGCCCTACAGCATCCTTATTATGGAACGTTTTGCGATATAGCTTATAATATCTTAAATTTCAAAGGTTTGTCAATAACTATAGCTAATTACTCGATGTGTCTTGTGCTTTGAAATTAACAAGAGTTAGTTAGCAACTCGATCATGGCCTTGGTAAAT
Source organism: Jemadia suekentonmiller (assembly GCA_018245575.1). Classification (NCBI taxonomy): domain Eukaryota; kingdom Metazoa; phylum Arthropoda; class Insecta; order Lepidoptera; family Hesperiidae; genus Jemadia; species Jemadia suekentonmiller. The sequence goes on along the minus strand of DWDU01000506.1, from coordinate 11,352 downwards.
TATAGTTACTCCGTTGGCGAGACGATTCGAAGTGGATTTTGGGCTCCGACACGAGAACTCGCCACTTTGTCCGATCCTGGGCAACCTCTCGAAAATCGAAAACATTTTGTGGATGTTTTGTTGTAATTACAATATTACAACGTGTGTTATATTACGAGAATATTACTACGACTGCTTCGTTGGTCGTGTTGGTTGCAGGCGCGACTGCCGATCAGGAGATCCTGGGTTCAAATCCTGAGTTGGGCACAATTGGGTTTTTCTAATAGTGGCTCGAAGTCTGGAATTATGCCCGGGGTATGGCAATAGGTTCACCACCTAATCCATAGCGAGATGTAAACGTAACTGATGAAACGTGGGACTGTACTACATTCTTCTGCCTACATCTTCGGGGATTACAGGCGTGATGCTACGTTAATACGAACAAATGAAGCGATATCGTTTCCACATCGCCACATTAAACCAGAATAGTTCGGTGGCCGCGTCCGGCAGTTAGCATCATTTTGATTGAGATTTACCGCCCGTAGTGAACAGAGGGCGTAACGTAGTTACAATAAGGCACTTTGGTGATTAAATGTCTTTACGTTGATCATTGAATTGTGAACTCGCTATCAAATTACAAGTACTCTTCCTAAAGACGAGTACGTTTTACAGTCCTGATGCGTAGGTTAACTCTTCATTTCAACATATAATGTTCTATGTATAATGTTCTATACAAGCTACTTACTAATATTACGCCCTTATTTAACAGGAGAGGTAGATAAAGGAGTGAAGTACTTCCATGTTTCAGCAGTTATGTTACACGTCATACTTACAGCGTATTTTGTATAAAACCTCTAAACCCGTGTAGACGAGCCATATATTTAGATAGTTGTTAAAAAAGACCATATCGTATGCTACGATGTATTAAAATTGGTGAACGCAGACAGACTAATATGATTAAGTAGCGACCGAATAATATCGGACAGCGCGACAAGACGTGTCCGCGACGCAGCGTATGGAATAGACGATGTCATATAAACATAATAACAGGGACATTTTAAATTTGGATTTTAACCAATATTATAATAATACAATTTTATAATTTAACGCATCGGCTGGGAGTAGTTGGGTCCGAAGAGATGAATATCGAGCTCAGTGGCGTGCTACTAGAGAGCCCTATTTCCAGCAATGGATGGAAATAGGTTGATTATGTAATAAAAAATTGGTGATTTTATTTAAATGAGGCACCGTCATTGAGGTACTTATTGGGCCACTGTACGTCTTATACACTATGTGCCGTCAGCAGTCAACTTTTGATGAATAGAAAGAAAATGTTATAGGAGAAAAAGTTGTCTATGTTCATGTAAGCGTTTTTGGTTAGAAATTGGAATGCCATTCTTACTTACTAACTTTTTCATTTACTTAGTTTCGTTAGTACATTTTGACTTACTCGATTATTTGTAAATGAATGTTACTTAAACTTGCAATAATTGTAGTTCATCCTGTTATCAACTACAGAAAAACTCTAGACGTTAAACTGGAAAGTTCTATATATTAGAATATATATATTTTGTTACCATGGCCTGAATCTAATGTACATTAAAATGTAGGTACTTTCGTACCGGTGAATCCTCCAATATTTACCCAGTAAGATTTATGAAAAACTTTAACAGTGAGAATTAAATAAAAATCAGTATTCCGCTTTTATCATATTATCTTCAAGTTTTATTATACCAATACAATTTATTAATAAATGTTTTAATTTTTAAGGCTAAGAAGGACAGCTCCTTAGGGCCTTCTCCCACTACAATTCCCACTATTCTTAAGAATATACTATTTACTAAATGGATACGCCATCGGGTGCATACTATTCACTTCAATAATTATACTTACTTGATCACCAGCTAGATACCTAGACAGGCAGATTGCAAGGTTACAACATTACTATAAAAAAAATAAGCTGCTCCACGCATTCCTGTGTCCACACAACAATTTTCTAGATTGCATGTGACGTCACGAGCTGTCACATATGCCGACGGGTGTCCGCAGCGGACTGCGCTGAGCCGGCCAAATGTTGCATTCACCTCACTGTGCCAAATCTTAATTCTGTACCAAGATTAGATTAAACTGCACTGCCATTTGAGCAAATCCTCATGAGCAAGTTGTCACCCTCGACTCAAACTTTATATTTCACGATAGATCACCGCGTGCCTCGCGCGGGTGTTATGGAAAATACCCTTGCAGACCAGACTTATGTCCAGCAGTTGAACGAGACGGGCTGAGGTTGATAGTGATGCGATTATATTAACGGAATGTTAGTAATGAAATTAATAAGCTACACCTTTGAAAATGTTGACATCGGTGTAAAATCCGTACTGTTAAACATAAGTAAGATTACACACAATCCAAACAGATAAAATTATAAAATAACACACGTAGATAATAATGGGGTTCCGCGCAATCTGCGCCGAGTGGCGGTAATGAATTGGCTGGCCTATGATTGATGCGGTTCCAACGTCATCCGCTAATGGTTCCGCCGATTACTCCCTATACAGGATGGACGCGGCGCTTAAATATGACGCCAAAGAAACTCTAATAAGTAGAAATACAGAAACGACATATCATATGAACATTCCGTTGTAAGTTAATAATTAAATTAAGATTTTATGAACGGACAAGTCATTGCATTGTCAAAGAACAGATGCGCGTAAATTGTAAATTCAAATGGTCAGAAGGTGCCATATATTTTTATATGTATTTGCATTTAGAAGCATATAATCGAAATCGGTTATGTGTATCAGGTTTGTAAGGATTGAGATATCTGACATTCAGTATTTTATTCAGTATTATATTATAATATATTTGGAATTCGAGTTCCTTCTGTATAGATATACATATATACATCTTAGGGAGTGTATACACTTCACAAAGACATAACCTTAGGACCGTATCTGTGTAACAGCGACGATCATCCCGCCCAGTGCGTACAAAACATTACGAGCGATCCAAACGCATTTCATTATGTTATGAAATATGATCTCTCGCGCTCCGCTGAAACGGAAAAGACGTTTAGGTGTGCGCTGTTTTTGAACAGTGACGTCCCTTTTAATTATAATTGCTTTATGTAGATTTAATAGAATTGGCTATTTTAAATATGATTATGTCATATATCTTACAATATTATAAACATATTTGTGTATCAGAGTATAAAATGTATATAATAAAAATGGTATATATTTTGTTATCCGTACATATAAAACAGGCAGGCTGGTGGATCGGCTATTAAAAGTGAATATTTTGGGCGATCCTATCTGTCACAATCATGGCTTTGTGGCCTCGGGCGGTGGGAGATTGAAATGCAAATCTGGCCGCGAGCATCGTACAGCTTTTGGGTTAGGTCTGGTATTGGCACACGATTCTTCATATCAGTTGCGTGGAATATTTGGATATTTGATAGTTTTGGTTTTTCTTAATGTAATCTTAGATAATATAGTCTTTATTCTATCTTATCGTATTGTTTACTAGTGGAACGTGAGAGGGTACTACATTAATCTGCCTGTCTTTTAGATACGACTCTTACGAAGGTATTTATCCAATTAGATATATGTATTTTAGGCCGCCTCGTTGGTCATGTTGATTGCAAGTGCGACTCCCGATCGGGATATTCTGGGTATAAATCCCGGATCGAGCACTATATTATGATTTCGTAAACGTAACTGGTGAAACGTCGCAGTATATGGCACTCTTCTGCCTATCTCTTCAGGGATCGCAGGCGTGATGTTACGGTATGTTGTTACGTTAATATTTGGTAAATACATTGTCCACCAGTAGCGGTGTGGGAGCGAGTGACTTAGCGGAGATCGTCGCGAAGATGACGCCGTAACGAGGTTTGCGCGGTACGCTGCTGTTTAGCCGCTGCATGCTAGGGTTGTCGATTGAGGAAAAACGTGAAGCTAACTTAGCGAAAAATTGTTTTTTTTTATCTGATCGACTAACGGTTGATTGCGATTCCAGCAAATGAATAACCCATGGGCGATAATGAGAAGGTTTTTTCAATTATATCGCGTAGTAATACAACAAGATCAGACATTTAAAAATACCTTTCATGTACCTACATATAAAAATTTGTAGTCACTCAAATATTTTGGTGATTTAAAAGCGTATATTAATTGCATCATATATAATGTGTTTGAATGGTAATTTAATCGTTATGTAATGTGAAGGAAAACATTGTGACGAAATCTACACATCTTAGAGGTCTCAAAAAAATGTTCTGTAAGGCGTATGAAATCTGCCAACCTGCACTTGACCAGCGTGGCAGACAATGGCCTTAACCCTCTCATACTGAGAGGAGACCTATGTTCCAGCAGTGGAACGATAAGAAGGTCGGAAAAAAAATGTGTCTGTATAATTGTTTAATTATAATTCTTGAAATCCGCTTACTATTGTGATAAATAAACTTACCATGCTTAGTGAAAATTGATATTCCTAATTATATGCAAAATAAAAAAAAAACAATGTAATTGTTGGGCGCACATACGATTAGGGCTGAGTTACAAACTTAAATGTTTTATTAACACATCTATAATTTAGTCCAAAACTAATAAACAATTCTCATAACTACAAACGATACGTAAATGTGCCAACCCTAGCAGTTCCCTTCTTCGCCTAAAGGGTTTCGTTCGCCGACAAATTGTCGCTTAAAAACAATGTTATTAAACAAACCGCACGCTGATACGTTTTGCGAACTCATAAATATTAAACACGGGCCAATCTCGTTTTAAACAACCCCTGCAGCGAGGTGCAAAAGTGTACGCGGATAATTCAGTGGCTGTGTGCCCTGGCCGTCGACGGGCAGTGGCGTAGGCGGTACGAGATGATGGGCTCTGCAATGCCCACCCGCGTGCCCACTGTGGGCATTATAACAAAATTCTGTCAAGCTACTTTTATGTCTAGTACAGGAATGAGGCTGATTATGAATGTAATCAGGAGACGAAAAAATTTGAATTGAATGTTGTGAAAAACCAATGCAAGATTTAATTGCGTGATATGGTATTCAGAAATTAGACTAGTTCATAGCCTTGCGATTTTGATTCTATCTTTCTTAATATTTTAAACTATATAAATATATGTGCCCGATGCATGGCAATAGGCTCACGACGTATTCCATAGTGGGACGTAAACGTAACTAGTGAAATGTGGGAGTGTTCTACACTCCTCTGCCTACCTCTTCGGGGATTACAGGCGTGATGTTACGTTAATAAACAGTATAGTAATGTTACAAATACTAGGATAATTTTCTCTGCTTACCCCATACGGCACCTTGGCTTGGCGATATAAGACTAATAATAATCATCGCGACAACCAGTATAATACTGACGATGCAAATGTTAATAATGGATTAATAAGAAAAAATAAATTACACATATTGTAATCTATAAACTCAATTAAGAACTAGAAATTAACAATAAGACTAAGAGGCGCCTTCCATACAGAAGAAACGGGAGTGAACTTCAAGGATGAACATCTGTAAATAAATTCTAAAACTACCCTACTCGTTTCGTATTTTTCTTTTATACACAAAACCTGTAACTGTTTGGAAGTAACACAGGTTATAGTTTTATTTTTAAATATGTTAGTAAGGTATGTCATAAATGTATATTACATTCATAAGATAATTTTATATCCAGACAGAATAAATAATCGTTCTCACGAGTAAGTATTCACCTTGAGTACGGGTAGAACCCACTAACCCCGGATCAGCACTCATCGTCGCTAATCACTAGACCATGACGCCAATTTTATTGTTACAATGTTTACATATTGTGAATCAAAGTGGGTGAAGTCCGTCAGCAAGCACATTTACGTACATACATACATATATATACTCGTGTATGTTAATAACCGCCTTAAATATCTTTCTGAGAGGAAGATTCTGTCCAAACGCGACGCGATAAATAATATTGATGATGACAGTAAGAAAGTCCGTAAAACTAGGTCTCAACTTCATAACAATAACAAGAAATTAGTTGAACGATCCAAAGCAGGCGTACCTACTGGAAACTTTTCAATCAGAAAGCCGATACTACAAAGGAGCTTAAAATCAGCGACATTTCTAATTGTTTATCAGTAACAATTTGCCGAGGAATTTGAAGAACGAAAATTTAATTAATTTCAGTAAATTATCAAAACAAATTTTTTAATGTGTCACGAGTGTTTTCCTTCTCATTACTGCACTTCACAGTAAACACTGCAGTGGATACTGTGCCCATAGATTCAACTTTAGCTAAATACAACTCGACTTTCAACTGTTACCACTTTTCTATGTAATTTATTGTACAGTGAAGCACAGGATACTCGTACATTATTGCTTTTTACTTCAACGCTTGTTCGCCGCAACTCTACTTGTTATAAAGAAAGACCAAGCGATTATTTTGCCCTTAACTGTACAACTGCTATGAGACCAAAAGAACTGTGCTAGTTACATAACGTTGGTTTATAAAAAAAAGTTTATATGCTAGTTCAGACTACTAGTTTGTTCCAGCTAACTACTACTAGTACTAGTTAGTTAGTGAGTTATTTTCAGCTACATTAAATATATAAAAAAATACCTATTCAAGAAGACTAATTAAATAATATACAGTCATTGGACGTCGTATTATTTGCGAAATATTAAATGTGCTGTTAAACAAAAAAGGCTAAATGTTTTCAAGCATTCATCGTCATCGTACCGTCATCAACTTGTCTACGTCCCGTGATCATTACTAATAATTTCCTCGCAGTTAACAACACAAACTATTCACAATTTACATTCCTCACTAGTACACTTCTTTTTGGACTTCGCGTTTTCGGTGTATCTGTTTCTTAGATCGTATGCAGCTAATTGAAACTCGACTTCCATACTGTTATCTTTGGACGTTCTCCAACACTAACTGTAATTGTCTCCGATGCAACGTGAGCAAGCTAATTAGAAAACACGGTTAGAATACTTACGACTTGTCAATTGTAATCTTAAATAATGTAATATAAACATACATTTTCCGTGAATAGTGATAAATGTGGAAGAGGCGCGGCAGGTCTGTAAGGATAGAGTTATTTGGCACTCGGTGCTCTCTGCCTACCCCGTAAGGGACCTGGCGTGAAGATATGTATGTATGTATTTTCCGTTTGATTTTTTTTTGCAGTCTTTTATCGCTCCACGGTTGGAACATGGGTCTTCTCTCAGAATGAGAAGGTTAAGGCCATAGTCCGCCATGCTGGCCAAGTGCGGGTTGGCACAATTCACACATCTTAGAGAACTTTTTTTTTACTCTAAGATGATAGCGTAGTGGTTGAAATTCAACCTCTTACTCCGGGAGCCCGGGTTCAAATCCTAGCGCACACCTCTTTATTAAATGTGTGTTTTAAGATTAAATATCACTTGCTACAACGGTGAAGGAAAACATCGTGAAGAAACCTGCACACCTTAGAGTTCTGTAAAGAAATGTAATTATAAAATACTATATTAAAATATAGGTATTTTTCTTTGATAGTAAGCGTTTATTTTGAAGTGCTCATAGCGCTGACGTAGTTGCATGTACCGAACTGGAACGCTAAGCAATTTCGGGCGCGGTCGACATTGCATGGGTGACTGCTTGTAGCAAATTTTCACGACCATTTCCGTGTTTTGGAGGTACGTAAAGTAGTCAGTGTCGCTTGTCATTGTTAAGTAACCTTCGTTAAACCTCGGCAAAAACTTTAAGTGCACTGGACATGGACAAAAACCTCCTTAATCCAGTACGTTTCAACTATCCCTCTATTTTGGTTGAGACGCATAAATAAAAGTAGAACTTAAAAAGGAAAGCAGCCAGATATATCTCAAAGCATGCTGCTCACTGCATTTTCTTCTTTCCCGACAACCTTCTACGAGTCTTAGGTCCACAGAGCCAGAGATTATACCGCACTGCGCTTCTGTAATCCCTTACAAGTAGTGCAAAAATATATTATACGCTATGACGTCACAAGCTACGTGTATCGAGCACTCGTGTTTTGAAAATACTTCATAATGAACTACAAGTCGTAACAAGTAAATTAAAATCGAATAAAATTCTCATTGACATTATCGGAATTATTAAATTGTTTTGCACAATAAATTATAACGCAACAATACGATATCACGAACTAGAAATATCCAGAAAAGAGAAAAAAGGCAACAGAAGTGAACAACTTAAAAAACATGTAGCAGTATGAAAAAGAAACTCAAATAAAATTTACATTCTCAATAATGGGATTTTATCAATTGTATTTGAAAAATATCTCACGATTTTATTAACTCATTCCGTACAATAAATCTTAAAATGCAAGCTCGAATGAAATTTATTCCATTTCCGTTCGATAGTATCTCAATGGAAATAAAATCAAAATGAAAGCGTTCGACATATTTTTCTGAATTGAAAACGTGTAGGTATACACATTGTTGTTGATGTTAGTGAGCTGTAAATTCATACCCTAACTGAAGCCTGGCATAATATAAGACCACTTTCAGAAATGTACAAATTATTACCCATCAAACATATCACATACAAACATTACCGCTGCAACGGAAGATTATTACGCTTTAACGATAAGAACTTGTAGATCTGTGTTACTCTAAGCAAAACTGAACACTTGAGATTTTTATATGTCTGACTGATAAGAAAAGGTAGTTTGCTTACTTCGGTCGAAACATGTTTTCAATGTTGAGAAGGTATGTCTGTGCTTTTGAGCAGTGAACGTCAGAGTTGAGGGCTATATGAAACTTTGTTATATTAAGAAGTCACTCGATGTTGATATCTGAATAGTGTTAATTTTCAATTATCATAAATTTGCACTTTTGTATCGACCAGAGCGTGAAAACAAGTGAAATCAATTATTATAAAATGACCCATCGTGTCGCAAATTGAATTCAATTTTGAGACTTAAGCGGGACTTTTTATTTTAAAGCTGGCCGCTTTTCAACAAGAATTTATGTACTTTACAAAAAGTGTCATCGAAAAAGTTTATACAATATATGTATTTTATGCTTGGATTTTAATATTATGATCATAATTCTACATCTGGCGGTATTTTCAAACCATGACAAAAAGCTTTTACACTAAAAACACATATTTATTTAAGTTATATTTTACGTTGCAAGTGACTGTAATCTCGGAAGTAGGAAGAAGAGTAGTACACTTCCACGTCTCACCAGTTAAGTTTATGGCCCACCATGAAACAGGGAGTGAACCTATTGGTTATACACTAGACACAAATGCAGATTCCAAACCACTACTTGGAATTTTAACTAGAAATTCTACATACATATCTTCACGCTAGGTCCCTTACGGCGTAGGCAGAGAGCACCGAATGCCAAATAACTCTATCCTTACAGACCTGCCACGCCTCTAACTAATAATTCTAACTCAAAAAAATCTTCTTGAACCAGACCTGGGATGCGAGCCCAGGATCACTTGATCGGCAGTAGCGCTTACTTGTGACCACTCGACTAACGAGGCAGTTTTGATGTTTTTAGTAGAAATTATAACATGTATGTTGTAATAATGTCTGCGTTTGGATACATGAAACGGTTTATTAGAGGACGCTATCACAACTCACCCCCGAGGATGTGAACATGAAATTGGAGAATATTAAACTAAGAACAACAAAGACAAGACGATAAATTTCTAACAAAATGTACTATTATGCTATACGTCAAAGCGTTTTTTATTCGTAATAAGGGAGATTGATCAGAAGAATCGTAACATGTATAAACTATCAACGTTTACTTTAAATTTGTTGAAAAAATATCGTACAGGACACTTGATAACAAACTGATTCAAGTGGCAAAAGTGTACTAATATGCAACAATAATATTTTATGTTAAACAAAAAAATCATGCCTTTCAAATTTACAAGTTTAATTAACTCGAGAATGTTCCAATAAAGGGACTAGGGTAAGTTGAGCTTCCGCGCTTTCCGCGAAACGTATAATGAGATAAACTCATTGCGTTATTCCGCAGGTCCCCGAAGATCACATTACGGTGGTTAATGAACAAATGAGGCCTGATGCTTTATGGGCGCAAAAGGGAATTTAGCGCAACCCCAGTCGTGTTAACAGGTTATACAAAGACGAAGTCGGCGTTACCAAGGAATATTTGTTACATTTGAATGTTGACGTTAATTTGGCACTTCGTGCTCTCTGAATAGCCCGTGAGAGACCTGTCGTGATGATGTGAATGAATATATGTATGTAAATATATGTACATAAAGATCGTGTGATTAATCGTTCCCTATCAATTGAAACAATAGTATTGTGGCCTTGACTTGTTTTTATAGCGTCTTGTCACTGTAAGTGTTCTACCTCTAAAATGTTTTCATTACTCTGTGTTGATTGGCAGATAATTTCACTGATAAAATTTGGCCTTCAAGTTATGGCTAATGTTTGAGATCAAAAAATTAAGAACAAATAAATACATTTTTGTGTGGAAATCCTTTATCGTATAAATATCAGACGGGTCACGATATAAGTGAATATATATTACAACATATTAATATAAGACATTGTAGTTCAATGAACAAACGCCGAAATATTTGAGTGCAAATACGTAAGTATGCATAAATGACAATGAAAAGAATTCTCTGAAGAATGTTGTAGTGTTTGTTGGTGTGCAGTGAATAAATGTGTTAAACGATATTTATACCAATACTATGTTATGAAGCAAACATACTCTATTTTATTGTATCGAATATTAAAGCATCGACATCCTTTCTGCTGTTGTGAAAATTCATAGGTTCCGTTAACACAGATGCCATTTTCGATTTCTCTTTTTTCCTATTCGACCTTATTAGTTTCATGGGCTTAATGTTATATGAAAAGCGCACTTATAATATCGCTTCGTTAAAATAAAATCTGAAGCCACGTTGTGTATGAATCGTATGAACGTATAAATAAATTGCAAAGGCTAAAAATTACATTCCCGTAAAAGCAATTAAATTATTCACCTACGATATATCACATTTTGCGCGGCGCTCGAGTGGCGGATGGAGAAGCGTTTTTAATTAATACCGGGTAATTACTGGAGAACGCTAGACGCGGATACGGCAAGTGACATATAGTTAACAAGTTGAACATATTTTAATGGTGTCTGCACTTGAATTTATTTGACCTCAATAATACGAATTTTTATTTCTATCATTGCCGTTAACACGTGCTTTCTGATTTAAAACGTTACGACACTGAGCACGTTAAATATGACTGGAGTTATATATAATTGTAATTTATTACATAAGATTTTATAGTCACGTAACATCACGCCTGTAATCCCTGAAGAGGTAGGCAGAGGAATGTAGAACATTCCCACGTTTCACCAGTTACGTT
>DWDU01000505.1:0-18610 GCA_018245575.1 Jemadia suekentonmiller | reverse complement strand
TCATATAATTTATCTAATTATCATGGAACCGTTCACATAAAACTTCTGTGTCTCTAGATATTAAAGTTTGAGATTTTTTAACAAAAAGAAAATACACATAAGATCATGCATGTAATTCCCGAAGAGGTAGGCAGTAAAATGTAGTAGGTACACTCCTACGTTTTACCAGTTACGTTTACGTCCCACTGTGGAATAGGTGGTGAGTATATTGGCATACACCGGGCACATATTCAGACTCAGAGCCCCTACTAGAAATTTTAAATTAGTAAGTCCAATAATACCTGATGCTGGATTTGAACTCAGGACCTCTTGATCGCTTACAACCAACGAGGCCGTAAAAATTTGTTACTAGATAATAAAATATGGGACAGTTTAACGAAAAGAAAATGCTTATAATCTATATTTTCATAATAAACCAATGTGAGTTCCTTTGTTTTGTTCTAAGTCAACGTTAAGTATATTTATTAACTTTATGTCGTTGTCATATCACTACTTAAGCGAACCTTCGAACCTAGCTTTAAGATAATTGTCCTCAAACTCTAACATTTATTAAGTATGTTTATAAAGATATTTTTACTGTTATTTATTTAATTAAAACGACACAAACCGACACGTGGGAGTGTGCTTCAATTAGTGCTCTTTGAGGATTACAAGCGTTTTTATTCAAACTAAGTGAGTGAAGTGTATCCATGAACATTCGCATCCCATCTGTTGTATCACTGTTTCATCAGCCGTTCCATCTAAATATCCGAAGCATTGAAGCATGCGCATTATCATTCATACACCAACACAAATACAAATGTATAGTAAACAACAATTATATCTTATCAATCGTCATTTTAGAGAACAGGTCGTGGTCTCGTTAAAAATCTAACTAAACGTTGATTTATAACATTCACGTTCTCCACACCGTACATATCGTACGAGTAGATGAGCAGATTATGTGTGGTACAAGTGGATGTACAACTGGCGAACATGTCTCGTTCGACCTCAATTAGCATCAATATGAACACGATGCAGTACTTGCGCTCCGAACGACCCCGTGGCCATCACGTCCCAGGCCGAACGGTCGACTAATTGCAATACCGTGAGTGATGTGTACGGAATTTTTGAGACAAGCAAACATAACGACTCGCTTTGTTTGACTAGCTAGATGGATCTAGCGATAAAGTTAATTAGACGCTATTCGGGGTACGTATATATAACATACAGTTGGTGGGACAGAAAGCAAATTAGATAGAAACACCATTATGTAATTGTTTATTTTGTATATGTGTTTGTATATAGGTATATATACAGTATCGTCGGCGGAAATGCTCGTCGGCCGTTCTCGAATATTTACTTAAAATGATTACGGAAATCTCTTCACAGGGGAGTCTATATGTTAACGAATATGTTTTATTGTTTTTTTTTATGTCATTTAGGTTACGGACATGACCCCTCAGGTGAGGTCTATTTCCAGCTATGGATTTCAGTAGACTGATGATGATGATGTCCGTTAACAGAACTGTTTAATTTCTATTTTTTTAAAGTTACTTCTTCTTATATTTGATAGTTATTTTTGTAGTGATTCTAAATTTTAAATATCATAACTTCAAATCAAACATTTCAATCAAACATTTAAAAAATAAAGAGTATATTTTTAGGCAAAAATCGAGTAACATAACGTTTACGTAATTTCACGCCTATAATACTTGAAAAGGTAAGCAGAGGAGTGTTATACACTTCTACGTTTCACCAATTATGTTTACATACCACTATGGAATAGGTATTGTTGCCTGCCATACATCGGGGACATATCCAGACTCCGAGCCACTATTATAAAATCTAAGTTAGAACAATCCAATAGTGCCCAACACGGGATTTGAACCCAGGACCCAGGAGGATGAGCAATTTAACAAGTATTTTTGTTGACACCAAACAAATTATATGACAGCTATTTTAGTAGCTATTTTAGCTATATATTAGTCATATCACTCGCCATGTTTATGCCATGCGCCAGTTAAATAGCGTGCGTGTTGATATACCGCATGAGCGTATATTTGCGCGTGCGTTTAATTATGCGCGTGCGAGTGAACAAGTGCGTGCAAGTACCTAATACGTACAAAGACAAGTACACGAACACCCTGACATAGAATAACACGCGAAATTCATGATCAACATCATCAGCCTGCCTCAGTTCGCAACTGGACACACCTGCCCGGACATACCGGATATTGGCCACAATCCCCACACTGGAAATTCGACTTGGAAATCAAAAAAAAAAAATCATCATTCATATATTATATCGCCTTATTCCGAAATCGAATTCTGAAACATTCATTCAACTGGCAGTCGATCAGTTCCATCCAATTTACAACTTAAAACACTTATCTCTATACACCATCCAAAAATGGGTTTGACTCATCCACGTTAACTCATATCCGTCTTAGCACGTTTTAAATATTATCAGCGAAAAGTATAATTTTCTTATCCACCTCGCAATCCCATGCCTTTTAGTGCAACAAAAAGGAAGATAAAAATGCGAAGGCGAGGATTTGTATGAGTAATGGGCCGCAGATGTTTCGGATGTAAGAAACGTAAAATCAAAAATAGAAATTAGGGGTTAGATACGCGCCCTTAAAGATGGTAATTAAAAGTATAGTTTATCGTTTGATCGCACCACCCGTATCGCTGGTCGATGCGTTGGTTGGCGGCAGTCCAATACGGTATTAAAATATTATATAAAAATTAATTTTTGGAGCAGGTTGGAAATTTAGAACAGTTTCGTTATTAAAATGGCAATCAATTTAAGTGCTATAATTGTTAATAGACTTCGAGTAATTGGTTAAATTATGTACCAGTTTATTTTAAGTAGATTTTTTATTATCTTGTACAGATGCCTACATAGCATAATTCTCGAATGAATCAGGTTAAAAACATAAGGCATTTCATGTACATCTATCTGTCTTACTCTCCATATCGCCCTTAAATTCCGTTAAAATAAAAGCTATTTCAATTGTTATAAATTTAAAAAAAAGACTATATTGATTATACTAATGTAATGGTCAAAATTCGAATGTAGGTAGGTACTTGGTTAAAATTAAAAGTATAACTCTAAAAATCTCTACTCAGCGTCACTGTTTGGCGCCTGAATTATTTGTGTGACGTTGACGGTATGAACGTAAATAATAAAAGTCTTATTTTATATTATTTGTTCATATTTGCTACGTACATTAAAAAAAATCCTTTTTCTATACTACTCTATATGAACTTCAAATTTGTCAAATCTTGCAGACAGTATTCTTAAAATGTGGCAAAAAGATTTGTCTATGCTGAATAAACTGCGAAGTTTGTCGCTTCAAAAACTAAACCGATATTAAAAAATACTCAACGTAATGTTGAATGGTTACATAATTTTCTATGAATATCATCTATCTTAGCTTCTAACGCGCAAAAACCTAACATTCAAGTCAGTTTATTGCTTTCCACTCACACACACACCTACATTCATCACACCGTAAAATTACAAAAAAAAATATTGTAATTTCCTATGACCTGCTTATATTTCTACTCAAACGCTCGCGGTTCCCAGGAAATGGAAAAAAGCGGGCCTCATTACTAAGGAACACATGCGTTACATTCTTAGCCGTTAGCGCTGTTCCCTGGCGAATTTAAATTTGTAATTCTTATATCATCCTACTACTACCAATAAATGTGGTGGGTTTGTAAAAAAACCGACTCCGCCCACCGACGGAAGCAGCTGCAGTGTTTATAATTACTGCGGTACGCATTGGGCAGCTCCACACGTGATACACTCACACGTGACCGGCCACGAATAAATACTTAAGGTTACCTTCGAAACACACATACTTTGTTAACCAGTTTTAATTTTTTCAGACAATATCCAGTACATACTCTTGTAACTTTCTCAATTATACTATTTTATTTTCGATTTTTTACATTGACATCACTTGCAATGACAAAAAGTAAATTTGCCTTGCCTTTGTGTGTTAGATGTGTCATTATCACACACGCTAAATGAGGTTTTGGCTTTCTGTGTCAGCATTAATCAATCAAAAATATTATGTAAAAACATTACGGTAACAAACGGCAGTACACGCTAAGCGATTATAAAAACTATTACATGGATATGAATTAAGTTGTGCTGAACTCAGTCATCTTACTTCACTTAGTAACTGAGCTGAAATGCCCGGTGTCTTAATGTATCCACGCATTCTCTAAACCCGAACATTACAATGCAAATAAATGGCCGTGGTGCCTTGGCATACAAACAGTGGACATGGGGCCATATGGCTTTAGAAGGCATGGGGTTTAGAACGCCTTAACACTAATTGGTAAGTACAAATAGCATATCAAGCACATGTATTTTTTTATCCAATAGTTATACTTACAAGAAATATATTATTATCATGAGCTATATAATTAAAAAACTAGCAATTACTTAATTGTAGCCTTACACTTAATTACAATTGTAATTATGTTCCTTTAAATTATATTATTAGATGTGACATTATTATTGTCGAACCTCACAATTCAGTTTGATATATAATTTTTTCTTTGTATGTACCTAATTATTACTTTTCGAATTGTCTAAAAAAATAGATTTATATCACTTTTGGTTTTGTTTTTCTTTATATGAATTATGATTAACATATGTTCAAGAAACAAAAAAAAATATACTTTAAGGCATCAATTTTATTTCATCATCGGCCTGTATCTGACTACTGCAGGACATCGGCCTCTACAGTAGCACACCTACCTTATTCACTATTTTATAATTTTACGAATCTTAAAAGAAAACTACAAAGATGAATTAAATTGATGTAATAGTACTAAAAGAAAAACATAATAAAAGCAGCTTACACTTTCTAACGTTTCAGAGAATGTAATAAAAAAAGATTAGACAATAAACACGACATAAACTAATATCAACTTGTGCCAGATCTTTTTAATGGATCAAGAATACCGATTGATGTAACTGTTGAAAATATACATGCGGCGTGATAAAATAATGCCTTCATAGCAAAAATAGATAATCTCATAACGTTATCTTTATATTTTGAACGTAAATTTATCTCTATTCACAATATTTCTAAAAAAACGCTATTGCGCTTGAAATCGCCGTTGAAGTAGGCAGAGAATTGGAGTACCCTTTACGTTTTATCAGTAACATTTACATCCCACCATGAAATAGGGGGCCTATTGCCATACACGTGAAACAAATCCAGCCTCCGAGCCACTACTATAAATTTCAGTTAGATGTTCTAAATTAGAAAAATCCAGTAATAATCCCAACCCGTAAATCAAACCCAGGACCTCGCGGTCAGCAGTCACGTTTTACAACTACCCGACCAACGAGACAGCTGTACAATATTTCTGTAATAATAATATTAATTTTATCTTAAAACATCACACCTCGCCATTTAATACCAAAGTAAGTACATATCAACAGAGCTTTTCTTATTGTAACCAGACACCTAATAAACTACATATTATATACATATATATATTTAAATAGATACTTTTTAATGAATTTAGTTATGACAGCGACTAATGAATATATTCTTTGTTTTAAAAACTTAACCGGAAGGCTTTTATTAGATGGAATCTTCTACGCTTGACCGTCTGAACGAGACCCACCGAGAGATGCAATACGACTAACGATAAAAAAAATTGTTACGAGAATAAACATCATCGAGATAGTAAAATGTAATATCAGGTGTGAAATATATAGATTACAATATTTACTCTATATTACTTTACATTTTGTAACATAGACTAGAGCCTTGAACCCTCTGAATCTGCCAGGAGACCCAAATAGTGAAACGATAAAACTTTTATTAATATCGATGATGTGTTAGACAATATTTTTAGTAGATATACCTATTTTAGTCATTAGACTTCACTTTACATTAAAAACAGCCCTTAGTTAAAAAAATTTGTAACATTAAAAGAAAACTGACAAATGCTATTAAACGTCTGATTAGTGGACGCCATTTTTTTTATTATAAAAATAACTAGTTAGGCATGGTATTGCTACAGAATAATGTGTGACCTTACTAAAATGTTGTTTAGACGGCAATAAAAACATCTCTATGTTTCTATTGCTATGCTTTATTGTATATTTGCATTCCTTCGCTTATCTTACTATTCCGCGTCGGAGAAACAAGTGCCTAAATTTGTGGAGGTTCTGTGTTATAAAATTACCTACATCGATTCCCATGGAAACATTTTCGATTTTGATAGCTCTAGGCATTTTTCGTTGTGAGTTTTAATCGTTTAAGGAATGAGAAACTGTGCGCTGAGGTAAAGAGGAATTTTATTCCCTTTTTAATTAACCGGTTTATTTGTTTTGAAGTCGTTTAACTCATAGTCAAGTCCGAAACTACTATATTTTTCAAACAACAAAAAAACTAGAGATTCCATCAATACATATTCTTCCACTTATTTTATTAACGTTATCCCACTACTCTTGTAACAATCATTACTGGGCCGATGTAAATTTCGTGCCATGTAAATGTAAATTGTTTTATAGAAAGCTGGAATAAGAAATAAAGCCGTGGAGATTTACGACGAAAACACGACTATTATTTATGTAATAAACTGGCTTATGTAATGTTACTAATGTTTCATGCGGGGACAACATAACTGAGGTGTGGAAATATAAAGAATCTTGATTGGTTCATTTCCTATGATGAACTAGCAAAATATGCAAGAAGCCAGTAAAAATTTACTATGCCATTTTCATAAGAGCTGCCATCAACGCTTTCGTAATAATCCTGTCCCGGCTCCGATAACATCACAATCTCGACTTTGACCAAAAGCTAAAAGGCCGTTTATAGGGACATAAAGGTTTATAGAATCATAAAGCAGAACCAATCTATTGTTTCGAGGCAGCCTACGCCTCCCGGCGACATAACTAATCGAGCTATTCCGCTTTTTGTCCTCACCGGACACGTAATCATTTGTCACCTCGAGTTCGAATATTTTCCACCGAAGCTCTCGATGTCTCACGTCCATTTAGAACAGGTTTGGGATGGTGTGTCGTCTATAAACGATCGGGTATCGTGTTGCACTGGAAAAAAGGTGATGAGTGGACGGGTAGGGAAAGTGTTGGCGCAAATGGACGGACCGTGCGCTCAACAGCGCCGGCGGTGAACACGATTTAAAACCTACGAAGAACACAAACAACACTCAATATCTAACTATCTATCTGGCTAGTGTTACGCTACACGATTAAGCTATTCGCCGTATTACATTACAAAGGAAGTTCGTTGCTAAATAACCTTTTATCGTTAGTGTAATACTTTTCATTGCATTCAGAATTTCTAGTCTTTAAAAGATTGCGAAAGAGTAACGAGCGACGTGTGAATGTGACAGATTGATCACCGAAGTATTAATTTGATTCAATAGGTTACAATCAGCTCGATCCACTTGATGTTTTGCTTTAATTTTTTCGTGACACAATTGATTAATAATATGTTCGCTTTGTAATTTCAAGTAGTGTGTTTTTAAAACCAATTTGCATTGTATTAGTTACAATAATTTCGCAATATGTAACCATTAAAAAACTATGTACCTACACACTGACCTACTGATTCACAGTAGGTAGAATTAAAAGATAAAAAAATGTTTTCGTAATAAGCATTGTCAGGTAGCTCACTCTTCGAGTAACGATAATAAGTTTGTCAGACACCAATCACGAGCTCAATGAATTTGCTCGTGTCATAATGTTGAAACGGTATGACTATGATACATTGTTCTTCGTAACGGCGAAATCATTTGGCGGCTGTACCACCTCACAAACACGACGAGACAGTGTAGTGCAATCAAGAGGCAATTAAACCGGTGTTTATTCATCCCCGCGCGCACCGACGATGATTTATTGTTTCGCGGCGGGTGCGCGGCGCGAGCGCACTGTCGCGGCCGCGTTTTAAAATTAAAACCTTTCTACCACGCCGTGATCTTATCACGCTCGATCAATTTAGATAAAATAAATATTTATACAATCGAATGTGGATGGGTGAATAAAGCGATTCAGTAAATTGATTATGTCTATGAAAGGTTCCTATCCACTCTCACTGTTCCGACAACGATTGCACGTTGCCCGTTGCAATAAATTTAATAACTAGCGATGAGATAATAAACGAAAATGCCTGTGCTCTGTGTATAGAAACTACTTTAACTGTAAAGAAAGACGTATGAAAAATTAATATATATAGGATATTCATAGTAATAATTAAAATAATGTAATGCTGTGTTATAGGATAATTCGAAATTGTAAATGTATAAATGATATACCTAAAATTGTTTTCGAAGCAACAAAAACTGAATGTTTAAATTGTTTTCTATTAACTCAGATACATAATTTGTTCATTTAATTATTAGGCTATTGTTATTTTTATTAATTACAAGCAAATAGTGTTCTGGGAGTTTGCAAGATAATAAAAATCAGATTAGTAGACAAAAATATTAATTTATTCATACTCTGCGTTTGGAAGCGTAATAAATACGTTTTTTGTTTATATTCTAGCTAAAAATTACATCACAAATTATATACTTATACTTAGAGATAGCTATATACAATTGACTAGGGTACAATTCAGTTCTTCGACAGCTTTATCGTTATTTATTTACATTCATACTTACAGAGTTGTAATATATTACACATCTCACTTTATATCGTTATCAACATAAGTACCTAACGTTATCACAAAAACACATTTCCTGTCACTACAGGAATTAATTTAATGAGGAACCTTACTATGACAGTTTTATTCTACAATCGTGAACAAAGTAGGAATGTATTAGTAATAATGTATTCAGTGACAAACTATGTAAAGGCTGATTTAAATGTTGTGGACAGTTTACACATAGCTTTTGCTTTAAAAAGTTTACATTAATTAACACACGTAGTGAGACAGTGACACAGTGCAATTTTGTACGAAATGTAATCGACCAATATTGTTATATCTACATTTAAGTTCATGTATACCACATACTATGGAACAGGTACATTTAATAATAAATGCATTCGAGATAATTATATACCACTACTACCACTATTATTATTACATGGTCAACGGTACTTAGAGTACTAGTATTTTCAATATTTACAACGTGACATTAAAATATAGGTTATATTTATATTATGCAGCACCAACTTAGACCGAAATATCTTTTAACAGTTCGACATGATATAGCTGTCTATAGCATGCGTTAGTTGCGATCGACTTTAATCTACTATTAATATGTACAAAGGATATAATTTCATTCGATGTTCAAACAAAGTATGTCTTTCTTACATTAGTGGGCCTTGTATTTGACATTGGTATTTGTTGGGCCGGTCTAAGGGGTCGCTCCTCGCACTGATGGTTGTCTATTGATACATAGCTGTGGTGATGCGGCATACGGTCGTCTTGGCGACCTTCGCTACTCGCTACCGAACAAGTCTCGTCCTCAGTGCTACGCGCGGACACTTCGGCGCTGACACTCGCTGAATGCATAGGACTGGACATCATTAGAATAGGCGGCGCCATGCCATACTTGTACCAAGGATCGTGAGACGTAGGCGGTGCCGTGTACCGTAAGTTGCCGTGTCTTCCGGACCCCTCCCTGTTACCAGTTTTCGCGTTATTCGCACTGTGAAGCGTCCGATTGGGCAATGTCACGTCCACATCGGGTAACCGAAAATTTAGCTTCTCCCAACAGTTTCGTTCACCCCACACAATCACTGTACACGTTTTGAGCAAAACTTTTAAGTCCGGGTCAATGTTTATGGCACTCAAGTCCGTCGTCACGAGAAATATGATTTTTTGACGCCTATGCCTAACGTTCACTGAATTGATAGCACTTTGGATTGCAGCCTTCGACTCGGGCGCATACCATTCTTGTTGTAAAAAGTTTATAGATAACACTATCACAAGTCTTTTAGAACTTTCCGATGCACTCACTAAGCTATCACCCGAACGTCTTTCGATTAATTGCAAATCTCTATGTTGCAAGCACAACGAGTGCCCCGTATTTTCTAGCTCGGAACTAACCGCGCGTGTCACAAAATCTTCGTCACGTGGGTTGTAAACGAAGAAGGCGTCAAATCGTTTATTTTTATTATCATTCATATCTTTAGGAGTCGAGCTAAATACTCTTACGCCGTATTTTGAATGCATCCATAATTTAAAATCCTCCCGGAACATAAAAAGTAGAGCGCACATCAGTAACAGTATGATAACTATAATTATTACCACTGCGATATATGGAATATAATTTTCGACACCGTCATTCGATTCGATGAACAATCGCTTCAGAGTCTCGGTGCCGGTCTCCTCTGTAGTGGTCTCTGTTTTACATTCCTTAGCAACGGTTGCGATGGTTTTATTCATTGGCTGCCCGTGCGCGAAGTAACACATCATGTTCTCGGTATCTTTAGATTTTTTTATTAGCCATTGATTTAACTGAGATACATCTTTGCAGTCGCATATCCAGTTGTTCCCCTCTACAGACACACGCGTCCGAGGATTGTTGTCGGTGATGACTCGCCACGGCATGTAGTCGACGTAACCGTTATTATCGAGGTCTAGGAATTCCAATGACGACAAGTAATTAAACGTGTCGTTCTCTATTATCTTAATTTTATTGTCTTGCAAATAAAGCTCATTGAGATTTTGAAGCCTCGTAAATTGTGTGTTTCTCAATATCTCCAAGTTGTTATTTTCCAAGTGGAGCACTCTGAGCGATTCGATGCCGTTAAATGTTCTATTTTGTACTATATTGATGTTGCTGTTGTTTAGATATAAAACTTGCAGCCGTTTTTTACCGATAAATACGTGATTACCTAATTCTTTGAGATCGTTTCCGTCCAAGTAAATTTCGGTCGCGTCCATCGGTATTTGCTCCGGCACGTGATCGTAGCCAGCGCCCGAACAATCGACCACGTTGGAGTTCCAAGTGAGATCATGATAACAAGAGCATTTATCTGGACATGTCATCTTGCAATCACAGGCGTCAAAGTCACAACAATGGCACAGGTTGAAACAATGTGAATCGTACTCGCACAAAAATTCAGAAGACTTTACTTCAAGTAACAGCATATCCATTTTGGCTCGTGAATGGGTTAATGAGCATCTTACACTTTCTAAATCCATTACTCTAGGGCGTTGCCTGAGGTCACTTAATTGGTTAATTCTCTGTAGCCAGTCCATTGTACAGTCGCACTCAAATGGATTCTCACTTATATAGAATTCTGGTAAATCTTTATCTTCGGGCACAGATGATATCGCAAAAGCTCCGACATCGAGCGTCTTAATTTTATTTGAATAAAGCATGACTTTGTTAAGGTTATACTTTTGTAAGAAAGTTCCTGGATTAATTTTTTCTATGTGATTATTGTTCAATACAACAGTTTCTATACTACTTGGAAATGAAAATTCATCAATACTTCTTAGCTTATTGTTACTGACATCTAACATTTTTACATTACAAGATTCTTTGACACCATACGTATCTTCTAATTTCTCAATTTTATTTTCGTGCATATCTAACCATTCAAGATTCGTTGGTATGTGGCTGTAATCGAACCAGAGCAATTCATTATTAGAAACATTTAACCAAACAAGAGGTTGTGTATTTGTAAATATACCTTTCATGTCTACTAATTTATTGCCATCTAATCCAATTGCTTTTAGTTGCATATTGGAAGCAAAAGCCCCATCATCTATTTGATCGATATTATTTGAAGCCAAATTTAGTATCTGTAGAGAAGGTAAAGCAGCAAATGTGTCTTTTGATATTTTTTCTATTTTGTTTCCCACAAGCCTAAGCCCGTACAAATCATCCAACCCCTCAAATAGTGAAGTTGTAACTTTCGTTATTCTATTCATACCCAAGTCTAAAGATGTTAAGAATCTAAGAGTTTTTATAGCTTCCGGTACTTCCGATAACTGGTTCCCACTAAGTCCCAAATCATGAAGCTTGGTTATATTTTCAAAGGAGCGTATATCAACCTTAGTTATTCTATTGCCATCGAGAAATAACTGATTTAAAACATACAAATTGGAAAAATGACTGCTGTCCACTTCGATTATATTGTTGTGGGCCAATGAAAGCGAGTGTAAATTTTTTAAGTTAGAAAATGCACCATCAGCAATTCGAGCCACATTATTAAATTCTAAACTCAAAAATTGGAGATTATATAAATCTTGAAATAAGAGTGCATCAACTTTCGTTATTCTATTATGAGATAAATTAAGGACAATTAGACGAACTAAACCAGAAAATGTGTCTCTATTAACCCATTCACTAGTTAATTCATTAACAGATAAATCTAATATTTGCAATTGATCTAATCCTTCAAGAAGTCCAGGTGCGAGTACACTTAGCGAGTTATTATTTAAATATATTTGTTTTATGTCACGAGACGATTGAAACATTTCAGGCGGTAATCCGGTTAAAGCATTTGTGGACAAGTTTAGTATTTGCAAATCACTTAATCCCACAAAGGCTCGATCAGCGACATTTGATATTCTATTGTTCTGCAAGAACAGCTTCTGTAAAGCGCGTAAACTCGACAGGCCGTTATCAGGCAATGTACTTATTTCATTATATGACATGTCTAATGTTTCCAGCACCGTATTGCACGACTTGCCGGGTGCTGTTGGGCCATTTCCCCAGTCTGAGAATCCCAAATTTGATATATCTTGCAATCTATTTTGTGTCACGTTTAATTCCTTTAGGTTATATAGTGGGCAAAATATTTCTGACGGCAAAATCCATATATTATTATCACCCAAATCTAAACTTCGTAAGTCTGTTAGCCCTCGGAATGTATCCCTATGGAATTCCATAGACATTGCAGACCAGTCCGTATTATGAGTGCGAATGCTAAGAGTTCTTAATCCACTTAGAGGTGAAAGAACAGCAGATGGCACATATCTTATTTTACACGATTCTATTCTTAATTCTTTCAAATTATGAAATCGAGATAAAAGTTCTGTTCCTTCTTCTTTTCTCCTACCAACGTCAAGAGAACTTTCAAAGAAAAGTACATCAGTACAATGTAGATCCAAGCTAGTGATGCGCTGAGCCTGAGAGACACTAAGTCCAGCCAGTAGATCAGTAGCACCAGCAGCGGTACGCAAGGAGCACGCGAGCTGAACACGCGTGGGTTCGCCAGCTGCGCCCGACACGCGCTGCCACTCACACTCCTGAGGGGCCTCCGCGACTCGGCTAGTGAGAGACGCACCTCGCGCTTGCATGCACATCCAGCACACCGCATAACACAGTGACAATAATCCCATCGAAAACATTTTTATATTACACTCCAGAACTGTCACTTGATTCAAATCATCACCGTTTGGTACGTTGTATACGCGCACATCTCTATGTGAGGCCGGATGCGCTCGGAAAACTTTACTAATTTCCCGTCAAACTTGTTCCGAAGTACGACACATAACGGCTCGCGGACTTATTCGGAGCGCTACAACACCGCTCCTAACAGCGTCAGGAAAGCGACTGAGTGACGGCGTGCATGAGTCGAGTTGAGCGACCGGCCGGCGGCGCTCTCCCCGCGCGGACGCTCCTCCCCCGACAGAGCGATCCGATATTCTTCTCTCTTTTGCTTCAAAAGTTCACAACGGCAACAAGTTGCCCACCGCAAGATTGGCATGAACAGGAGCGCGCTTCGCGAGCTTTTATAAACATGGCGGTGCTTACTTTGTTTGTTTTGCCTTAATCGTAAAAATTTCAATAGCTCCTCTCGTGAAAAGCGTGCCTGTGTATGTATCCCAAGCGGGAAAGCGTATAAAGAAACGTATGCTTTTTCCGCCTGAATTCTTTTATGCCCCAAATGAAACTCTACTCTCTTGCAAATTTTACACATCTCAGGTAGTTTTAAAATAATGAGTATTTTGTATAAAACGAAACAAAACTCAGCGCACACGGGTAACGCTATTTTAAATTAGTAGCAGTTGTTAATATAATTGAGAGTAGCTCTTTATACAACGAAGTCTAGTTTTATTAAATACACACGAACGTAAAATACTTATACAACTTAGTCGAATAACTATAAGTTATAAACTAAGCGAAATGTTCG
This sequence comes from Jemadia suekentonmiller, assembly GCA_018245575.1. Classification (NCBI taxonomy): domain Eukaryota; kingdom Metazoa; phylum Arthropoda; class Insecta; order Lepidoptera; family Hesperiidae; genus Jemadia; species Jemadia suekentonmiller. Next base: position 4,518 of record DWDU01000505.1, on the reverse strand, counting down.
ATATTATTCACTGCGTCTAACTGCTAATGGCTCCATGGAGGCCGATTCTAAAAACTTACCCACAGGAATATTTCTGAGCTAAAAAACTGGATACATAGTCTTAGAATAATCCTCATCAAAGGAATGATAATGTCATTACTTGCTTATCTGTGAGCAAGTGTGTACAAGGGATCTTGGCGTAACTATTTCCTTTTTTTTACGTGAAGTAATGCACCTTTGTTCTCTAATTCTGGCAACTACCTGTGACTGTGACGCATTTCTCTGATAAGCGCGCTTATCTAACCAACTTGTCAAATTACTCACTTAGTGATATCACCAGGCAACACTCAGGCTTACACAAACTGTGCCTACTTTGGTTTTACGAAAATACTGATAAACGCGATAATTGCGCGCCGAACCTCGTATTTGGAGAAATATTATCGCACACTTGCATAGAAAACGCTGAAACGCATGAGATTTGTAAATGACAAATTAGCAGCTAGCAATGATATGTACTTTGCAAAAGATGTTTAAAGTTTAGAGAGTCGGGTAGTGTATTTGAGTGAGTGACCGATTGTAACAAATTTACACGACCGTTTTCATATTACGTCAGACATGTGAAACATTAACTTCATATCGTTAATAAAGGACTCGACAACCAGGTCTTCTACATTTTACCTATTCACTTAATAACTTACTGGTCAGCACCAGAAGAACGAGGTGAGTGCCATCCCACCTCGAGTTGAAAAAGCACCATACTCCGCTTCAATACATCAAAAAATACAAGTAGGAGAATACTAGCAAGACAGAAGAAAATATTGTTTAACAGAGTTAATTATTTACTTACCTTTCTGCTTATCAGATGAAAGCTAACAGTATTTAAAATACACTTAACGATATATATATTTTCTTAGTCGTTGGTGTTGCTTTTTCTTAATTGAAAAGAGTGGCATACAAACGCGCAGCAGTCACAAGGGGCCGCTGTCGTCCACAGACATCTATCTGTATTCGCCCTCCGCCGCGACTCTAGGAATAAAACTGTTAGTTCAATCAGTTAATTTCTTACAGGTTGATGGTATAATTATTAGTATAATTGATAGGGCATAGGACTACCGACAGGACTGCACGAACAGAGACTCCGCTTCACTCGAGATTTCTGATCAATCAGAAATACATTCTTATGTAATTAACGATTCAAATGACCTATTAAAAAAAAAAAAAAACCTATTATGTATGACACAACTCCATTTTAATTTCATGTTCATAATTACCAGTAGATCTATAGGTATCAGTGGGCTTAGACAAAATACTTTTCCGTAAGCGTTAACGCCAAACGGTAACTTCAAAATGTATGGAATTGACATATGCTAACTAGCGGGTTCTACCATTTTTTTCCCGCAGTTTATGTTTGTCAATGCCGGAATACGGAAGGCCTGGAGCACACACGACACGTCATATCTATTCACTTTGTTTCGCTTTGTCCTATTTAGTACTTACATTCATGAATTACTTACACAGAACATGAAAAAAATCCTCATAAAGAAACCTAAGAGTTCTTGAAGTGCCTACTTCAAGCTACTTAATCAATACACTTCGATCTCACAGGAAGTTTTATTGGAATTGTTTGTAAGAACAATGTTTTTGAAGCAATCAGTTGGGCAGCACTCGAGCCGCAGTCGTCGAATGCGTCGGGCGATGAAAGCCCTTTATTGGCACACTTGTCGGTGCAACACAAGCCCGCGAACGGTTAACTGATCTGAACGAGGGCTCTCCGGCATCCGGCGGCCGGAGCTGCGCGAATCAAACGGGCTGATCGTTTATTTTTTATGGATAAACCGAAATATAATAACGTAACGTCAAGCCTGTAATCTCCGAAGCGTTAGGCAGTGGAGTGTAGTACACGCCCACATTTCACCTGTTACGGTTACGTCCGACTAAATAGGTTGCGTCTATTGCCTTAAACTGGACACAATCCAATCGCCGAACCAATCTAATATAGAAAGTCTTAGTTAGAAAAATACCATAGTGTCCGACTCAGCATTTGAACCCAGGTCCTCACGTTCGGCAGTCGCAGGTGCAACCAATACGACCAACGAGGCCACGAAACATAATGATATTATTTAATACTGACTGACTTCTCCACCACGTCTGACCGCGGTCTCATCTGACAGCACACGAAATGTAGTAACGGATGTCGCTAGTACACAATATGCCTATTTATTGAAGTGTTAACTCGTTTGATATTCGTTTATAATGTAACAAGTAATAATAATTTCAATGTTATTAACACATTGATTCTATTGTCATTTAAACAAGAGAAATAACTATTTATTACTTTAGGATGCGTGCGTTCTAACTCCCGGAGATTGTGACGTCATACGAAATATAACCTATGTTACGTAACTATATTACGAAAACTAATATTTGTTATTGGTACTGTATGTCCGTACATATTTTAAAATATAACTGGATTCATTATAAAATTACATACGGTCAATATCCATAAAGGAGGACTATTCAGTGATGTTGTTTTTATATAATCGCCGTTGTTTAAGTACACATGAGTTGGAAATACAATTTGCTTACATTATAATGATAGTAGAACAAAGTACTTTAGGAGGTAAATACATTCCGCGAAATAGAATATGAAACATTGTTGTAAAACGACGCAGCTCTCACCAGGGGGCTCGCGACCGCCCCACCGCTCGGGAAGTTGTAAATCTCAACAGATCTACTGGTTCATCAGTCAATTCTTGCATTACGACCACTGCTTATTGACCTTCCCTGCCCTTTGAACGATCGAGAAACACGAGAGAGTCAAATGAACGTCCCTTCACAAAGAGATGTCAGGGCAAACTGGTTGGCTCACAGAGAAACCGCTGAAAATGTTTAAACTACTTTTTATTGCACACGCATCCTGCCGTTACTCTGTTGTTCAGATGAATGGAGGACAAAATAGAAATTTTTCCGGATCCGTCGTCACCCACAGCGTTTGATGTCGCCAATGAATCAAGCCCACAATCACGCGTTTGTTAATGATCATCCATAGACATTAATCACAACGACACATGGCTTAAAATGTCACAGATTATAAAATGTTATAGTTGTCACGAAAATTTAAATTTCGAACGCTGTTTCAGGAAGTGTGTTATTAATGTGTGAATTAAAAGACGTATGTGCACAAAGTACAGAAATATCGCTTCGTTTTTTAACGCAAATTGTAAACAATTAAAGTTATTTAGTACACAAACCGTCTTGAAATGAACATAAATTAATTAAATTGTCAATTGTTACAACGTAATAAATGACGCATCATTAAACCTCAACGGGAATGAAAACAACACGTGATTCTGATCACCATATCTAACCACATTACATTTCAGCGCGATCCCCGCCAACTGTTCCCGTGCCTCGCCGACGCCATTATCTGTCGATAAACAGAGGCTATTGTGATTCCGCAAAAAACGCATAAATCGAATCGATCTTCCTAGCTGTCTGCTATTCACTGTGTATGGTCGTAATGGTCGGAGTCCCCAAGGGCGAATACATTGTGTGGTGGCAAACGTCAAAATATTTTGTATCAGTTGTGCTAATAGGCACAGTTTGTAAATTTACCACCGGCGATATTATTGTTGTGTTATCCGGGGATATTGTGACCAAATGCGCCGTTTTGCGGTAGGTCGCGTTGCGCGGAATTTATAAATGTGTTTTTACAGTTTACTTGATAAATGATATTTGCGTCAGAGAGATAGACACAGCCTCGTAAATGTATGTAGGTTATGCTCAGCGCAGTGCAAACTATGTTCTACATTTGAGATAATTACATTACTAACAAACTACATGTTCCGGAACACGTTATGGTTCTCGATGTATTTTCAAATTATTATCATTTAATATATTTCGTAGAGTACGCAATTAATTTACATAAAAGACACATCATTAAATGTTATTATAACTGCAGCAGACCGTCACGCCAGGATGCTTATGGAGTTGACTGAGAGCACCGAGTACCAAATAAGGTTATCCGTAAAAACTTTAACTATTTAAAAAGATATCTAAAATAGTTTTCCCCCAAACATTATTTCATAAAGTGTTCTAAATACGTCATAAAAGGAAAGTAATCTAAATTTAAAACGCTAGTTTGCAGCGATTGTTCATCATTTTGTAGAGCAAAGGTATATTACAGAAAATGAAAAGATAACGAAAGCAATATAATTAGTATACTTAAGTGATTTACACAAAAAAACACTTTAATTATTATGTTTTCATCTGAACATTGAAGTCGTGAAATAAAGTCACTTATACATAAAAGCAATTAGCATATATTTTAATATGTACACTTAACTAAAGCGTTGATACAAGTAATCTTCATTAAACAATATCCTTTAGCGAACAATCAAGTTCTATTCCATGATAACGAAACACAATTGTCCGAGATTAGATTATCGTGTTGTCGTAAGAAAGTCTTTGTGGTTCGACCAAAAAAAAAAAATAGACGACGAGAATCCGGGAGCCGATCCAAAGGATACTTGACGAAAT
>DWDU01000504.1:0-18611 GCA_018245575.1 Jemadia suekentonmiller | reverse complement strand
ATATGTGCCCGATGCATGGCAATAGGCTCACCACCTATTCCATAGTGGGACGTAAACGTAATTGGTGAAAAGTGGGAGTGTTCTACATTCCTCTGCCTACCTCTTCGGGGATTACAGGCGTGATGTTACTTACTGGTACATACATACATAATAAGTTAGACAATGGTTTGAACAAACTCTGTACGGAACTAGACGAATAGTTACTGAGTCAAAGTGAGAATACTGCCCAGTCAGACGCCTGATTTATCACTGATTGGAACTATATAAAGTAAAACAGACATTATAACTTGATTAAATATAATAAACTTCTGTACATTTTGCGTTAGTATTAGTGGAAATTGGTCCAAACTCGTGCTCTGTTGCGATTCACGACCCGCATACCAAACGTGAGGATTATGGACAAAAATTCTATGGATGATGATGACCAGCGTCATCAGCCTATTGCAACCCACTCCCGGACATAGTCCTCCCCTGACGACTGACGTCCACGATAATAATGAAATCCAAGTCATCAACTTGAAATGTACACATAGGTACCTACATATATTTATGTGCTCTATATATGAATCACGGATATAGGTACCTGCACGCGTGCTTGTCAAAGTATGGCTGTTGAAAAAAAATGTAACTTAAAAACCTTCAAGAAAGGTGACATCCTCAATACGTTAATTTTCTATTAAAGCAAAAATCTGTATTTCAAATCATGATTAGTTTTTACTGGAATCAGTTTTTCTCGATACATTTTTCGTCTTCATTTGTATCGCCCGCCTCACCTGGCTCCACGAACTGATTTTCAATGATATGTCGAACTAACACTGTTAATCCTACGTCACGCATTCTATAATATCGTGCTCCGCCGCCGTCAGTCGAACGTTCAATCTGAACCGATTCGTGTTCACCCTACGTCCTGCGCCCTACAATCAATACACAACCGACTGATTACTATGACTAACTGATTTACAAACACACATACATTTATAGTTCTCCAGAGCTATTCATAGGATGGATAATAATTATACATGCGATTTAATTTCTCACCGTATATTTAGGTTAAAGGCCCACCACGCTCGTATCGTTTTGAAATGATTTATGACCACTATTTCATACTGTACCACGCTGTGCTTCTAAAATCTCGTTTTCCGTAGAGCGGAGACATTTGGCTATTTTCTATGTCCACTGAAACCGACCCTTTATGACTTTTGACCATTTGATTATTATATTTCGATTGATTATTATATTTTTAGCGCTTGTAAGTTGATATTATAGTTAAAATAATCACTTGTTTAAATACATTGAACAACAGCACGAAACGATTTTCATTCACGGATCTCGATTGCGCTGCGTCATGCATTCTTTAATCCCGCGCTCCGCGGCGCGCGGCGGCCGAACTCCATTTTGCACTGATTCAAATGAACTGATTTGTGCACGCCGTGCAATTTGCTCGACTATCATATATTTACCAACGTACGTCAGATTTCAAAATACGACGATTTAGCTAATCTGTCCAGGTCGTTATTGCAATTTTTTGTAAAACAAACACATTCTTTTAACATTATTCAAAACAGAATCATAGGAAAAGTAAATAAGTCCACGAAAACGAAATGCGTTTACATACAAAGAGATAAATGTAAAAAGCACGATAGATTTGTAAGGATAGAGATAATTGGTAGTCCAAGCCCCCTTTATACCCCGTTAGGGAATTTTAGACTGTATTTACAATAATGTTGAACGTAGACAACTAATGGTGCAGCGACATGCAGTCTGTAATATCACGCTCTGTAATACAGCAGGCAGCGGTTGGGCGCTACTCTATGCTGATTGAAACGGACTGATTCGGGCTTGCTAAGCACTTTGCTTGTCTGCTGCGGATTTACTCGTCTCACACACAAAGATATGGTTTGTGGACATCGCTGTCTGTGAAAAAAAATACGTGACCAAGTTTGGGTCATGACATAGTTTTGAGAGAAACATTATTTATTATACTACAAATGTTTTATAGTAGCCAAGGTCATGAATAGAAGCTGATGATAAACGTATGAATATCTGAAGTCCATGTACTCACAAATTTTATGCGCTTGGTTATCGTCAATGTCAAATGTTAAATCTGAGTACGGGCTAAAGAAAGCTAATGGTATGACAAGCTATGTCTTTGCTAACAATAAAATTGTTAAGTTATTATTTTTTAAAGTAAGGGATGAAAACAATTCATAAGGTATTGGGTGAAGTCATAAGTAACGAATCATGAAATAAATTACCTGAAAATTTACAAGCTTCGTAATACATATATAAGCGAGCGTGCGGTAATGTTTCGTAAAATTGCGATTACGTATCCTAACATCGCACGCGGAATTCGACTTAATACACCTAAATGACATTTTGACGTCGGGAACATTATTCTATGTCAAGGTGTTACGGGTCGGTGGTTCCGAACGTAGCTACGTGCCAACCACCCCTTGCCTCACCTTGCCTCTTCGCGCGTAAACAATTATCGTGGAATTTTAATCATGACAGCAAACAGAATCCATTTAACTTCGCGGAGAAATGTCTGGGGGTGTCTGAAATCCGCGCGATTTCGTCTAAGTGACGGATAATTTATTCCACATCCAGGAAATACCGATGAACCGATCGAGTTCCCGGAGACACTCCCTAATCCTTTGATTGATTCCGATCAGCAGAGAACGGAGAAAATACTAGAAGACCGCTTCCAGGAAATAAAACAAAAACTTATCTTTTAGCGATTACTCTGTTTGAGTAACGATCAGCGGTGTAATGATCTCTCGAGCACTTCACCTGTTCCACTTTCTATGATACTTATATTGCTACGACAGTAAAGCATCATATTACATAGTAAACTAAACATTGACGACACTCAGATTACAAACATAATAAACCGAATCAAGCATTATAAAAAATCTAAGCGCATACAATTTTCGAAGAAGAGGACAACGATTGTCACGAGACATATTGGAGTTTATTTCAATTTCAGTATCTATTTAATATAGTGGCACAAAATTATGAGAGGTAGTAATCGAAATAATGAAAAATTACGCGTGAACTAGTGCACGGAAGCTACCTATGCTCTCGCGGTTATCATTCAGCCAATCACAACACTTCCCGAGGAGTCAACGACCCAGCAGGCCAATCGCGGCGTGCACGATCTGCTCTAGTACTCGTCAACCGAAACAAATCGACGTTATTCTCTTCTTTTTTCTAGTCACGGATTCTGTCGCTTTGGTCATCACACGAGGCAAAAGCGATTGCGTTTTTACGTCCACACCAGCGTCGAATTCAATCAGTTTACCGAGCATCTCAACTCGTGTGTTTAGCTGCGCTTTTCGAACTATCCAATATCTATGTATTATACGACGCGACGCTTACCGAACTTTTCAAAAATGTTTTGTCAAAAACGTTCAACAGAATTTATAACAGACATTAAAGGCTACAGCAAAAACTTTCATAATCAACGGTTTAATGAAATCCATGTATTTAAACTTCTTCACTCATTTTAACGAGTTTAAAGGGGAGACGAACATTTCTCAAAAGCAGCAGGTCTAGCACATTTAAAATGGAACGTGGAATTCCGCGTCGGAACGGTAAATCACATTTTTTAAGTGCACTAGGAATTAGATCTGAGGTTATGCAACAACGTTCCACAGTTAGCGAGAATGTATTTCAGTTAGCGTTTAAGGTCGACGGTGCGCTGTGGCGGTCGGCTGTTGCAGACGTGCCGCTTTGGGTTCAGCGAGAGGAGCTCGTGTGCACTGAGCATTGCGAGCCGTCTATCCATAATTAACATAGCGGCATCGCACGCTAGATGATAATTATATATTTCACTAACTATAAATAACAATGGATTAACAATTCTAGGACCATGGATTGGTAAGATGGATACGGTGGACGGCGGCCAAAAATCAGTCGAGCGAGTAATGCGCACCGGCCCACCCCGGGATTAACAATTGGTGAGCAGATTGTTTGCGGGAATACATTTCCGGGAATGAATTTATTATACGAAAAGAGGAATGTTAAATCTGCCACCAATAAAGTGCGCGTCGCGCCCATATTTCTGCCTTAGGCATTTTAGTGTCACGCTAATTGCTAACAACAAACATATATATGGCACAAACGGCGTCAAACGGATTCCTGGATGTGGTCATTCATCACGTTCCTCACGCGCTATCGGGAACGCTTCAAATTGCATAAAATCGATTCATCTTTTTTATATTTCCATTTTACATCTGCTAATTCCAAAGCTTTAAAACTGTCGCATGAAGACAAAAAGTTCTCCTAATTATATGGTTGTAACTCAGCACACTTATTTTGCTAACACAGATGATATTGACGAATCTGTTCATTTAGATTATAAATTCAGTCATCGAATTTTCTGTTACATCAAAAAAATATATTTGCGTAATTTTATTTTATAACATCCACCACGAATTATATTGTACTCTAAACGCTATCAAACGATGTAAATATAAAAAAATAGAGAATGTGTGTACAGCGAACGCTAACGGAAAATTGGGGGCCCGCGTTCGAACGCAAGAAACGTTCCCGAGCAATCCGACCGCTACGCAAACATACGCTGTCATCAAAGACAGACACTGTGTTATGAAAACAAGCAACCGAGAACAAACACAAACAAACACACGAAACAATTGATGAAAACTGCGAGAGGAGCGAAAGAGGACGCGGTTAGAAACGATGCTGTTTATTACTTGGTATTACTTGCTATAGTAGATAGCTAAAATTTCTTTAACGTAAAACTAAGAATGGAGATGTACGGTCAGGTCTACAAGAATAGAGATATTTGAAACTACGCAATCATTACACGTTACTCTAAATACGTATAGTATATACGTATCAATTGGAATTTGTTTACATATACCAACCAGTCATAAATCTAAATACATATGAGAATATATTTATATAGTTGCCGCTCACTATCAAAACGATGCTGTATGCTCTGAAGGGAGAGAAAGATGGAAAACAAAGGCAGAATATAGAAAAACCCATAAAGCATTAGTTTTTCGAAGTGCATTTACAATTACTGAAAAACAGGTAAATCTAAATAATTGTTACAAAGAGCGAATGAAAAGTAATAGGAAATTCAAAAAAAAATATGGAAGTGACAGTGACGGGGAAATAATTCAAATACGCAACGAAATAACGTAACGAAATTTCTATCAGTATTATAACGGATTATTACTAAACCAATACAACGACTGTGCAGTATCTCATAAAGATAAATTAAATGCAACATACTTTACACTTTACACTTTTACTTTACGGTGTTTGTTGAAGAGACGAAAACTTTTTATTCAACGAATAGATAAGGATATCCTAAGTATTCATTTTGGTTTTAATCCTAAAAAATTATCTATGTTCTACATAGCGAATTTCAGCCATTAAAATCAGTTGAACTCACGATGATTTATTGAGAGATTCTTCAAGAATCTTTCTGAGAGAACAGATTCTATACAACTTTGAGTTGAAAAACTACATATTTAGTTAATACAAGATAAATTATTGGCTAATGGTGTTATGATATGAAAAATATTGAAGGCGCAACGGTATTAGAACGAGATTGAAGAAAACGTACAAAACGCCTGGAACAACAGAGCCAGTTACGCCGACAATGTACGACTGACGGCTCACTTATCGAAAGAGGATGTACTACATACAAGTACGTGGCGCGAAATTGAGCTGTTTAGTTTAAAAGCGATAACGATAAATCGCACCGGTTCAACTGAGCAATTACTGTCGTGTGCTTTATTTGCCGTTCCTTGGCGGTACAATTACACCAGCTACACTACTATCTGTTCGTATATCAACATAACTATTTGTATCAAACGCGTACACGACAACAACGTTCATTCACTTTTATTACTGGCGTTAATATAAATCTCGTGTGCGGGGTGAACTAGTGTTAATTGGATGATGTTATTTGACTAAAAGTCTAAATTTTATCATGTTAGTGTCATAAAAAAAAATACCGGACCTTAATAGACTATATATTTGTGAGAAATTAGTTTCAACTAATTCTTTTACGTATAAGATATACATATCTTCATGTTAGATCCTTCACAGGTTAGGCAGAGAACACCGAGTGCCAAATATCTCAATCCTTACATACCTGCCGCGCTTTTACATTCGTCACTCTCTTCACACATGCACGTTGCTTTTGAAAACTTCTGACTTCCCCACCAGCCAGTATCTGGCCTATTTGATCAAGATATGGTGTGTCTTGGCCAATTAACAATTTGAAACTTTTCTATTGAAAAAGTTCCTTACTAAACGAACCTCACAGCAGGACATTTGTTATACATTACCTGAAACAAAAATAAAATACACAATAAGATGACAACATCAAATCAAAGGAAGTTAAGGTGAAAAAAAAATTAAAACAGTTCTCAAACTCATGCTACAAACGCGAGTCGCAGGACAGTTTATGAGTTTAAAAATGTAAATGAAGAGAGACTGCTGGATAGTTTGTTTCGTGTGATATGTAAAAAATTCCACGGATGAGAACATACCGAGGCCAATGCCATGACTAGCCGTGCCTATTTTTAAAATATAAAACGTAGAAATCGCTTCCGTGAAATGGTCAAGGGAGCGGGTGGCCGAGTGTAAGTAAACTAATTTGCGGCGGCCATTTTGCAATATGGCGCGCATTATAACGTCTCTTTATCGAGTCCATTTGGCCGTTGCTACTCTTTTTAATATCGTGCTTTAATTTTATGCGCCTGTATCTCTGGGGTTATAGCTTAATTGGGGTTTTTCGTACTCAAGCCTGCGTTTTTATTATTCATTGCCTACGTAACAAATGTAATTCTTTCGTTTTTTTACTCCTACATTTGCTAAAGGAGAATCTCTTGAGCAATTGTTGAGTTTGCTTTCTATTAACAATTTTCATGTTTGCTAGTAAATACTCGTAGATTTAAAGGTAGATTGAAATTATTTTAACAGTTAAATAAAATTGTTATCAAATTCCTGATGCACAACACATCCCAGCCTTTTTTTCAGGCATTAAAACCGTGATGTTACGTTGATTTTAGAAATATCAATTGCTTGTGTTTGTTACTCAATCATTTTTTAGAATTAAATGTAATTTTATATTGCAATATGATACCAAAATAACAATGTAATAAAAAACAATAAAGTACGATTTTATCATTAAACATACATATATACCTACTTGTCAATGTTGATGTTAGGTAATTGCATACCGTGATAACAATTTTATTATAATATCGCAATATTAGTAATAATTCGAACGTCAATTTGTATACAACACCTGTCTATTATTAATAAAATTATCATCAATTTTATAGATTTTACCGAGTTGTGTGTTTATTTTGGCTCGCATTCCTAGAAAACCTATTCACCCTTGCCTCGAAGTGTCGTCGATTACATTTGTCCGAGTACACAGGCGCCGTTCTGTACCACATGTATGGTAAATGCAAAGTGCTAAGACAATTGGCCCTTCTAGTGCGCCAGCGGTGTATTTGTCGTATAAAATAATAGTGAATATGAAAACAAAAGACACCATGATGTGTTTTATTAACTTTTACGCGTGCAATGGAACTAAAGTGTCAAATTTCAAGTTAAAAATAATTATAAATCTTTCATAATATACCTAATTGCTGATACCTTTAAATTATTTCAATACGCGGTTGCCCTGCGGCATTCCATGAAGTACGAACATATAGCTTTTAGTTAACATTTATTTCATTGATATTTTAAGTACAGATAAGTTGCCTTATGATATTGTTTATGTAATGTTTATTGTTAATATCGTTGTTATGTGTGCATAACAACTAAGGCCGCTAAGTGGGCAGCATAGTAGGTGGGGTTTTATATTGTTTTGAGACTATATCTAAATGGTTGGCAAGTTATTACTTGATGAATAAAGATATATAGTTGATTTCTTATCAGTCAAAAAATTTATAAATAAGCAAGCAGGAACCCCAATTGGCCACTGCCGCCTACGAATATCGGCGACGGACCTCGAATAGGATTGGAGGAAGAACATTGCTAGCGGTAGTTGTCACGTTGCTAGTAAGCTAATTATTTGGTATTACATTGGCGAGGACTGGACCTTTGTATTAGAAAACATGAAAATGGAAATACATTTTTGATTTCCTCTACAAATCAGGAGAAAACATCATAAATCAACGATAAACTTATCTAATTACAAAGTAAACATAGCAAATATCAAAAACTTACCTACCGCGACAAGCGGAACAACAGGTTTTATCAACTAATTAGCATAAATGGCAACGTCAACTACGTTTAAACGGTAGCCGTAGTGCTACAAAACAGAGGCACAAAGTTGAATTATAACAAAAGAAAAGGGCAGACGTAAGCATATCGCTATATATAATATATGACAATGTTTTCATTAAACCAGCCTCACGGATGAGCGAACCTTAAGCCCGGCGAGATAAATGAACTTGCAAACGAAATGGTGTAATACTGAGTAAATCCCGATTGAAGGTGATTTTTACTGCCCCGGAACGGTGGCGGTTGTGTAATAAAAATGTCTGATTGTCGAAACCGGCTCGATTGTTTGCGCTCCACACAAACGATCACCACTCGCGCCGTTATTATTTGCGCGTTCAATTTGCCTTGAATATTTGAACGCGTCTAATAAAATAATCATTCATTAAAATCAATGCGATAGTTTGCACAAAATCGCATTCGGTTTATTTGCAGCCCGTCATGCGTTGCGGCATCACTGACAGCCACACAGAACGATTAGAATCCACGGTACGCATTTCCCTGTAAACTAATTACAACGGATCGATGCAAAGCAAACCACTTACGAATAAAAAACAGTAATATTTAAAAAAAACCCGGCAATTCGTAACGGTCCCAGTTGTCACCAGACGACTTAAGACGTGCAAAGTCAGTTTTCAAATTAATTTCCCAATCAAATAAGCGAAACGTTTATCACGCTTTATAAAAAATTAAGCCTATTAATCACAATATCGGACAGCTATCGGCGGAGGGTTCCAATCGAGGGAAAGAAATTTCGTTTATCGAATATTGAGAACAAAGAGTGTTTCATTCTCGGATTTCTCGTGAATATTAAATTTTTCAAATTGTAGCGGCGTGTTGATATTAAATGACAATTTCAATGTAAAGAATGAGACTAGAATAGACTGCCTCGTTGGTCGTGTTGGTTGCAAGCGCGACTGCCGATCAGGAGGTCTTGGGTTCGATTCCCGAGTCGGTTACTATAGAATTTTCCTAATTTTATATATATATATATATATTGTGCTTTTGTACGCCTTGTCAAGGCTATGTATGTGGTTTCCGTCGAGAATTGTAAAAATATAAAAAATTACTAATCCAAGTAAGAAAGTACATATTTATACGCTAGCTTTTGTTCATACAATATTATTTTACAATTTACCAGAGACTAATCGATTTTCTTTACTATTTTGTTAGCGCGTGTAGAATGAAAGTGCATTCGGTTGTAATGTCGACGTACTATAAATATCTCGATACATGCAATTTACAAAGGCACCTGTTACGTCTGTGTCTAGTTTAATATCTCGCAGAAGAAATAATTTCTTGTCACATATTTCAATGGAAGTTTGATCGTGCGACTGCCTCGCTGCGTTTTAATGAACAATGCAACAGTCGAACTACTAATTGCAGCTTTAAATAATAATACTAATTTAACTATCAAAGCTGTGTGTTCGTGCTACCAGACGATATGTTATGCATTTTATTCGTGCTCATATACGATCCAAAATACCGCGTCAGATATTTTGTATGATCATTTGTTACACCCTAACATACCATCACACCCGTATCTCGAAGAGGTAGGCAGAAGAGACGTACTTTCATGTTTAACCAGTTATGTTATTCAACAGTTGAAAGAGGGGTACGCTTATCACCATACAGCTGACACAATTTTTTTGTACGGTTATCAAAAGATCAATAATTCAAAGGCAAACTGTGTTAAACTAGATGTGCGAAGGGAGCTTTCTAACGACATACCATTGCATTCAAGGCGATAATAGATATCTGTCCTTACATTCCGAAATGAATGCTCTACAACTCGACATACCTACTGCATACATTAAGAGAACAAATGCACAAAATTTAAACGGTAGGTATATGAAATAAAATATTTAAATAATATACATATATACAAAGCAACAAAATACCGCACGAAATATGTGGAACTAACTGCCAACCTTCACTCATTCGAGAGGCAAAGGAAGAAGAAGATATATGTATACACACATATATATACGCATATGCGTATCTACAATTGGCTCACCTACACCTACCTCCGTTCGAATACGGGCGTGATATTATGTCACATACAAACGTACGAGTGTATGTACACATGTATAGAATGAATGCTTGCAAATCGCCTAAGTCGTACGCCAAGTGAAAGTGCGGCGGAGTGGCGGCGGCCGGCGATACGAACGCTCGCGCGCCGCCCCACTGACCGGCTGCTCTGTTTCGCACACCACCTGTTACCTATCGCGTCGCGACACCTCGGTCATACGATGTCACTTTTAATCTGTCCTCTTGAACGTTACGTATGTTACAGTAACACAATATAACATTAAGTACTATATCTATACGTACATACGTTCTTTAAAACATCATCGAAAATAAATATATTTGTATTTATTTATTTAGTCAATTAGTATTAGTTACATTAATGAACTAATAACTTCCACTTACAGATAAATTAAATAAAAATAACTGATGTTAATTGCAATATTTTATTGCCAACTTCTAATTCAATCAAAAGCAAAATGCAATCTATATTTCATTATATGAAATAAAAAAGTTCTATTGTGCATTCTTCAATATAATGATGAAAGAACTTGCCATGAAAAACTTGATTGAAAAACACGTTCTAAAACTTTAAACAGATAAGTACCACATACTCGTAAGTGTAACAAACAATTCTTAATATCCATTAAAATGTTTCGCACATAGTTTCCGATCTTGATATTGCGTTTACTCAAAATGTCTTAAATTGTTACCTCGTCGAATAGTGCTTGTTACGTTCGTACCGGTTTTGTTATCTGCAGT
This sequence comes from Jemadia suekentonmiller, assembly GCA_018245575.1. Taxonomy (NCBI): domain Eukaryota; kingdom Metazoa; phylum Arthropoda; class Insecta; order Lepidoptera; family Hesperiidae; genus Jemadia; species Jemadia suekentonmiller. Next base: position 7,541 of record DWDU01000504.1, on the reverse strand, counting down.
AACACTTACATAGGATATTTGCTACGCGTGCGAACAGTACTAAATATTCCCTACAACTTTCATTTGTACATGTAGAGTGTATGCGTGTGTTGAGCAAATTATTATTTATAATAAGGAAAAAAGAGTACGTCTCCAAAAGTGTCCTTTACAAAAATATTCTACACAATACAAATATAATATATGTATATCGTAATGCTATGACGCGTAGATACTACCGGAAAGACGACTGTAGAGTTCGACTAGCGCGTGGGCTCGCTACGTACTTATAATTGATGATTGATCAATATATGCGACGCTCTAGAACATTGAGCGCGCATTGTCTTTATTTGTAATAAATGCATACAAATTTAAAGCTAATTTATTTCGACAAGTATAAATATTAAATTCTTTCCTGATAGGGTTAAGTAACGTAAAGTTATAAGGGTTAAGCAGAGCTTATCACGTCTGCCAAACTGCACTTGGCCAGCGGCACCGAGTACAGCCTTAAAGATACCCTATCGCCATAAGATCCATCATGTTCATTAACACGTCGAAGATAATTATAAAAGGTACAAATAAAGCACATAGAATGAACACGACAAGTCCAGATGCTGACACATAAATATGTAGAAACTATAACGGAAAGCTAACTAAACATTCTGTGTCGGGAGCGCAAGATGGAGCCACGCATTCGAAACTGACTGTCGTGATTATCGGCTGCAACTCTCTCCGAGCGCGCGGCGTGCAAATTAACGCTTTTCGTTGCATATCACATCGCATACTTCTTGTAGCGGCACGCACGTCGACGCATTCGCAACGCAGCTGCAAACTATACGTACAAGACGCAGAAATCAACTCAGCCCTTGCGCGGAATGCGCTTCCCCTCCCGCCACCTCAGTCTAACTATCAATGCTTACCACTCGCACAGTACATTGTTACTACGTCATCTCAGCGAAGTGCCTAGTTAAATCCTCCGTTTAGAAAGCGTACAATTTCGCGTAGTCACTAACGGAACGCTTACCTAACGTCAAATTTACAATCGTACTAATTTAATTCTCCTAAAGCGCAGGTAATATAATTTATCTGTAGGTACATGAAAAATATAAGTAACATTACGCTTCATTATAATCACCGAAGAGATAGAGCAGAAGAGTGCAGTACACTCCCACGTTTCACCAGTTACGTTTACGTCCCACTATGGAATAGATGGTGAACCTATTGCCATGCACCGGGTACATATCCAGACTCCGTGTCACTACTGAAAAATCCAAGTTAGGAAAATCCGATAATGCCCGACTCCGAATCTGAACCCAGAACCCCCGATGGGCATGTTACAACAACAATATAAAAATACCAATGATGTGGAGCGTCAAGCTAGCGGGACCACCTCGGTGCGCGCACGACGTAATTGCAGACGTGGACGCGGCGCGTGCATCCGCACCGATATAAACTTGAACACCCTGAGATGTAACTAAGCGCGACGTGCCCTAACGAACTGGGCGGTTTGACTTTAACTATATTTATTTTAACAACGGAAATTTCAATTATCCGTATGCTTTTATGTACATAATATATTCATTAACGGTCCATCAACCATTTAGAAATCCATTATCGGATATGGACCTCCTTAATCGGCGCAGGTCCACCCGATTCTAGACCATCTAAATTATATTACATAATACATTATGTAATAACAGTAATCAATTTCTTATCATTTTTTGAAATGTCCTTCCATATAAATTGTTTCACAACGGGCGACGAACTAACGGCTACATCTGTAAGCATGAAACTGTAGTTGGCGGTAGTAATATTTCTAGTAGAATAATCGTAGAGTGTGAGAGAGAATCTGCTACAACATACAAACGTTTTATAAAATCGACAAGTAGGTATAATTAATTACTAAGCATTATTAACGTAAGAATGTTAACTAATTTACATACACCTAAAAACGTAGACGTTATAAATATAATAAGCCACTACCAACAAAATTACAAAAGCAGCGCGCAGTAGCGCAATGTGCAAACGGCCTAAGTTCATGCACAAAGGCGATTATCATCTAGTATTCTGATTACCGGGAAACGCCCGCAGGAGTTGTCATTAAAGTCGAGTTCCTACCGAACTGCTGTCGTTCTCGTTCTCGTTGAACCGCCGCTGCTTTGCATCGCCGAAATTTCAAACAAACTATGTAATAAAATTATGCTTAAGCGTATACTAAGAGTACCATCTGCTTACGTAACATTTATCCGTAATATTTTAATACTATCGTGGTCAAAACGAATTAATTTAATTAGATTTTAATCCGTTACATTGTCTAATGATTATCAAGGTTTTGAATAGTTTTATTCTCATTAATTATTACCTAAGAGTTCTTCGCGCTCCACGATATGGGTTTTTTAGCGTATACTTCATTCAATGTTCTATATTTTGGGCTCCAATAAGTTATTACAATAAAGAATTTACTTAGACACGGTAATGGATGACCAGCGAACACACCTACAGACAAATATGTCCAAAACGATATTTTGAGACTTTTACTGGAACGACAAAAGGGTTGATTATGACGGAAATGAATGATGACAATGATGAGGAGGATCCTAATATGTTACTAATTCAAATTTATATTAGAACAGGTTCATACACAACATTTCCGGACACACCGACAGATGAATCACATGTGAGTAAGTATCTACCATCTTTTCGTTAGATCTAACATAAAAGCTTATATAAAAATTATAATTTGAAATATTTGAAGAACGGATTTGCAAGAGTGAAGATATTTCGCAGTCGACGCACCCTGCTTACCCCCTAAGGAACTCTGTGTGAAAATGTAATAAATAATTTTAAAAAGCCAACACGCATTTTTATATAAGCCCTCAGTGTACTATTTACACCTGAAACTAACTTTATCAACCCTCAAGTGAACATCCCATGTCGCGAGTATTCCTAGACAGACGCGACGCGGTCGCGGATACGAAACGTCGGCGCGGCCGGCGCTGGGTGCGCTAATGGTTAACGCTTATTAAAAGCTGGAGCGCCCAGTGTCGCCGGCACACAGTCGCCATTGTACAATCGGTGCTGAACACCGACCGACCCTCCCGCGACGGCCGCGTTCCGCTCACCGCACAGCTAACATTTAGAAATGCCGCGCGCGGGCGCTTGTCGCTACTAGCGGGCATCCGTCTGTCGGCAGGTGACTTCGCATATGCCCACTTTAAATGCCAACGACCCCCGGGGTAATAAAACATACCTACACCTTTTATTGATAGTGTAACAGAAGATGGGCAGTTATCACCCTCTGTTATAAAAAAGGCCGAACTATGCCTGTTTTTCAATCAGATTAAAAATTCAGTAAAAAGCCGCTCACGGGTAATATTCACATTGAAAATGGGCTTTTAAATGTATGAGGTGTATATGGTAGTAAACTGTGTTAAGTAAAATATAACCAAAGTAGCAATGGACAAACTTGTATGTAGTATATGTATATCGCAAGACATGTCCATTCAACATCAACTAATAAACAATAATCATAGATTACAAAAATCGAAATATTTAATAACATTCACAAGCAACAATTTTCCAACGAACACGTTAAACGTATACAAACATTGGAAGGATGGTAATAAAAATATATATTATTATAAGCAACGATATTGCAGTTTTTTGTTTGGCTTCCACGCTCCGCCGACGCTAGTCACATTCCCCGAGGGCCGGCGCGCGGCGCGCGCGGAAACATAATAATGTCTAATTATTAACTAATTCGCCTTGTGACATTAGCGCTAATATAAACACACGATGGAGCATTGCTTGTGAGCGGAGCGGTCATCTAATTCATAGTGAATAAATGACAGAAGATAACTATTCATTCGCCTTTACTATTATTATTGTATGTTTACGGGATAGGCAGAGGACCTCCGGTGCCGAATATCTGCATCCTCACAAACTTGAAATATTTCTTCTGCATTCATCAATCTCTTCATGCACTTCGATTCGATTTCGAAAATTTCTAACTCCGTCGTCGGCCACTATCTGGTATATTTTTTTATTTCCTTTCTTAATCTATAAATAATCTACACATACAGCTTGACTCCCAAATTACAAAAATATCTAATTAGGCAAAACTTGAATATCTACACATACTATCTCTCAGACCACATAATATAATCTAGCAATAATCGCAAGAGACTAAACACTGCATTATCATATATGAGCCAACTAAGTACCTGCGTATTACTTACAAGGAAGACGACGCAATACTTACGTCATACTTCGTTGCACGCTCAACGCCGAGGTAATGTCACTATATGTACAGAGGATTTAAAACGCATGTCAAGTTCAAGATCTGACTGTAACCTTCAATATTCAATAGATATTTACATATATGTATAAGCAATGAACATGTGGGAGGAACAAAATGACGCGCACTTCGTAAGTTAACATTTTGTGTCTTCAGTGTATAAATTTTCTTTAATCTCTTGAAAATTTAAAAATACCAAAGCATTATAAAATGTATCGATTTATGTTAGACATAGGTACACATTATGTTAGACATTAATATAAAATATGATATATGTATGATCAAAGTTCGAACTGATGTATGATTCATGCTATCCCCGAATTCTCAACTGGAACATGTACCTACCTATTGATAGCTATCCACTGTCCAAATCCATCAATTTGGAAACCGTTCCAGGAGTGTAAACATTACATATCGGATAAAAAGTTGTTTCCGCTTTGAAACCATCGAAAAAGCATAACAACCTTCGAAAATGGGCTAACTTTTTGTGCAATGAGAAAAATAATTGCCAAACAAATTATTTTAAGTTTAAATTTTTTAATACAATTTGCCTAGTAAGTGACATTAAACTAGAATTGAATTTATCGATATCTCATACGATATAATAACTGTTTATTCTGGCCCTCTTGGCAAACCTGGAGCATACTATATATCTTCACGCCAGGTCCCTTACGGGGTAGGCAGAGAGCATCGAGTGCCAAATATATCTATCCTTACAGACCTGCCGCACCTTCTACATTCATCACTCTCTTCGTACATGCACGCCGGTTTCGGAGACTTCTGACTACGCCATCAGCGATCTATTTGAGCAGTTGAGCAAGATAAGTGAGTCTTAGTGTTGTAATGAACCAGTTTTGGTTAAATGATATTTGAATTTGATAAATGAATGAAAACATTGAATATGCATATGTTATGACTGTAATGATAAAGGTATTATTATGTGTGGCCTTATTTTAATAAAAGATAATATTTTATAACATTAAAATAATTCATATACCTACTTATGTCGTTCCTGACGCCAACACCTGTCCAGACATTTTTACAGGAGTGTTAGCGCAGTAAAAGTTAACTATAAATACATTTCCGCGGATCATCTATCTATAGAACGAAAACATGGGATGCATAAAGCTTACGCTCATTCGACATTAATACGCCGTTATTTCATAATAATATTTTACATTTTTACATAAAAAATCATTACAAACATTTCAACAATTAATTACTGCATTACAAAACAGACGAGAAACAAGCGAAATAACGATTAAAAAATATAATAGCATGGAAATGAAAATGTAAAAAAAAAATCGCTGCTGAAATTTCGCACATTTAACGGTAGCCGGATGCCCGTGGCTGTTAATTAATAACTCAGTTAAGCCCCTACTAAAGCTTAACACATCAGGCTCGGTCGGCAACTTCCGGTCAAATCCCGCGCCTCAACCCGCAAGCACTTCCGGTCACCGAAACTCGACCGGAGTTGCCAGTCGCCAAACACTCGTTTAGTTAAAGCCTCGAATAATATGTACAATGTTATGTTTAATTTGATAAACAATGTTGCCAAAAAATTACAACCGGCTTTATCCGGCCACCGCGGCTCGAATGTCTACTGTACCCGCATTATAAAATTACGTAAAACAATTTTTTTATTTACACTTGTAAGTACTTAAGAATTTTTATTAACGTTGCAATGACCATTTAACTCGAATATAACATAAACCAGAAACTAATTTATCTACACCAAAGCGATTGTAATGAGTGATCGGTTTAAAAACCGATATTATGTTATTATGTAGTTTTCGTTCATTACTTACATTGACGTGTGTAGTCACGATTTCAATTTTATGAAAATAAATTTCAATAACTAAATATTATTTTGTAACAAACTTGCTAGCAGAAACTTAGTTATCGAGAAATCAACGGCAGTCTAATATTTTATTTAAAGTTTAATCATTACTTCCGGAGTCACGGGTTCATATCCTGGCGCGCACCTATTTGCTAAACTATATGTATCTTCATATTAAATGCCACTCGCTGTAACTATGAAAGGAGAAATTGTAAGGAAACATGCAAACATTGGAGAGGTCCACGATGTTCCCCAAAATGTATAAATTCTGCCAACCCGCACTTGGCGAGCGTGACAGACACTCCACCGACCATTCTCTCTTTTTGGCAGACCAATGTCTCACACTGATGAAAATACGTATTTGATTTACATTTGACAATGCCCTATTTTAACAGCAATATGCTCGCGTTTGATTACCATCCCACATGATGGAAAGCGAGATGCAGCCTAGGATGTAGCACCCTTGATTAGACAGGCTCTGTTCACTCTTGTCTTGAACAAAGTATCACGAATTGGAATAAATATTTATGTAAGCGATCGATGAGTATATAACTGTAAGTTGCACAATGAACACTTTTATATATTAACCGTAACCATTCCGTTTATATTTACGGTGTATTTATTAGAAAACAATAAAAATTATTATTAATATTGCGTCATAGAATTTCAAAATAGCTATATTAAAATGTTTCTCAATAGCTTTATTGATGTATATGAATAACGATGCATGAAGTTTCTTCGTTTCTTCTTTTTCACTCAAACACATTTTTTATTAGGGGCCCATTGTTCCAGTTGTTCGTAACCCTTATCCCTGAGCCGGGAATTGTGGGATAGATTGTCACCTTGGGCAAATATTTGTGCAATGCGCACGAGTATTTGTTATATATCTCATACATTACATTACTTCTACTATTTGTTACGAATATCAGAAAGTATATATCGTCCAATAGTTGTAATAATACGATCGTACCTATTTTAATAAGTTTAAAATGTCTAAAAGCTCATATTATACATAAATCGCCGTATCCGTTGCAACAAATATTATTATTACGTTAAATATTAATAAATTATTGCGCACCAGGAAATTAATATTGCACACATATCTAATAACTAGTGTATCCTTAGGTGGGCAATCGTTGAATAGTTACGTAAGCCTGTTATTTTATTGTTGGTGTGGTATTATACTAAATAGGTAATTGATTCAATAAAACGTAACGATTGAAATATTTCACACGCCATTTTCGTTTTCTAATTAATGTCAAGGCAGATTGTTTCCGTCGGCGGTGGAACGTTGAGTAATTTATTTCTTAAGTGGATTTATTACGCTTAAAAATGCTTGTACTGTAAAATTATTTTTTTAAATATGAGCCGATATAACGTGTTTTTTATATATACAAAGTAACTAGTATTATATTCACATTATAATGA
>DWDU01000503.1:0-18616 GCA_018245575.1 Jemadia suekentonmiller | reverse complement strand
ATAGGCTCACCACCTATTCCATAGTGGGACGTAAACGTAACTGGTGAAACGTGGGAGTGTTCTACACTCCTCTGCCAACCTCTTCGGGGATAACAGGCGTGATGTTACTTTTTTTTTTGCATGTATAAATACAATAGTTTGTACTAATAAGTTTTATTATTAGCTGGAGCGTATGGCATCAAAAAAGCGCAGGGTCAGTGAAAGTGAAGAGGATATGCCGCTGACGCAACGAAAGAAATCTAAGAAAAAGATAAAGAAAGGTAAAAGAAGGCTATATATCTCACATACAATTTCACAACAATAGTACATTATCTTAAAACATTTTATTTAATATGCAGAATCAGGATATGATGATGACATGGACGATGACGATGTACCAAAAATGAAAAAAAAGAAGTCAGAAAAGCCAAAAGCAGTTAAAATTAAACATGAACCTCATGATGGTGCTAGCCCTACAAAGCGTAAAAAGAAACAGGAAGATGACCAAGAAGTTTGGAAATGGTATGTAAATTAAAAGTACACATTTTATTTTGTAATGTTTTTATTTTTTCTAGGCATATTTTCAGTTTTCATTTGTTTTACAATTATAAAATCTGTACTTGCTATTAAATGTTTATTGATAATAAATTCATAATTATAGTGTTGTAAAAGAATAATGGACTGTTCTATGGAATTTGTCCATTAGGCCAATTTTTTTAATTTATCAAAACAACTTCTTTATTATCCTTCACTTGGATTTACGCAGGCGCAACATTTAAAGCGACCATGAATAACTAAATATACCATCGACAAAATTTTCCAAGTAATGTTGCGAACTATCCCATGGATAACAAAGTCGTCGAGTTTAGTGTGTAATGTCAAATGGTTGTACAAAATAATTACTGTTTAGAGTTTTTGAGAATTTTTCGACCAAGTATGGCTACCACTGATTTTATTTTCGTCAATCTTTACTAGAACACTATAATGATAATGAATTAGATACTGTACGAAATACCAGACTAGTATCATATTATTAGGATATTAATATGTGAATTATATTGAATAGTTGGTAATGTAAAAAAATATCGCCTCTTTTCTTCAATAACGTAATATTGTCTTAATAACGCATTAGGACAATATTACGTTATTGAAGAAAAGAGGCGAAATCATTTTTATTGACCAATGTTAGTGGCTGCGTGAGCGTTAGTGTTTTTTTCATCATATATAATTTTAACGAATTTGCGTATAAATTTCTTACAATCTACTTAGAAGTGAAAAAAGGATCGTAATTTTTTATGTAGCTACGCTTTACCAATTCGTACAGATGTCGCTAAGGTATTATAATTGCAAGAGTTGCCATATCGTTTTCATAGATGGCGCTGGAAACACATTCAAGATTTATTATGTCAAACTCAACAGATTGACTGACGCACAGTTTTAGGTTATGCTGTGAGCAATTTTCAAACATGGTTGTTGTGAATTTGTGGAGAATAAAATCATTTATTAGAATTACTACCCGAAATATCCTCATTGTAAGGCATTTACGCTTTACAAAAGCGAAGTATAAATGAATTCTTTAATGGCTTGTTTCTTATTCAAGTTTGTATTTGTTGACATTGTATGGTTCGGTATTTTAGGTGGGAAGAAGAAAAAAAGGATGATGGTACTAAATGGACTTTCTTAGAACATAAAGGTCCATTGTTTGCCCCAGCTTATGAACCATTACCATCCAATGTTAAGTTTCGTTATGATGGAAAGGAGATTCGTCTCTCACAAGACAGTGAGGAGGTAGCAGGGTTTTACGCAAGGATGTTGGAACACGACTACACTACGAAAACTACCTTCAATAATAACTTCTTTAATGACTGGCGTAAAATAATGACAACCGAAGAAAGCAAGATAATTAAGGATCTCTCAAAGTGTGATTTTAGAGAAATGCATGCATATTTCCAAAATCAATCCGAGAAAAACAAAAATCGCTCAAAGGAAGAAAAAGCAGCTTTGAAAGCTAAAAATGAGGAAATACAGAAGGAGTATGGATTTTGTACCATAGATGGGCATAAGGAAAAAATTGGTAACTTTAGAATAGAACCTCCTGGATTATTCCGTGGACGAGGTGAGCATCCTAAAATGGGTATGTTGAAAAGGCGTGTAATGCCTGAGGATGTATCAATTAACTGTTCTAAAGATAGTAAAACACCTAAAGCACCTGCTGGACACAAATGGAAGGATGTCCGACATGATAACACTGTCACTTGGTTAGCATCTTGGACAGAAAATGTCCAAGGGCAAGCCAAATATGTTATGTTGAACCCCAGTTCAAAGTTAAAAGGTGAAAAAGATTGGCAAAAATATGAAACTGCTAGAAAACTACATAAATGTATTGATAAGATAAGAAATACATACCGTTCTGATTGGAAATCTAAAGAAATGAGTGTCCGTCAGCGTGCAGTAGCCCTTTATTTCATAGATCGTCTTGCCTTGAGAGCGGGCAATGAAAAAGATGACGATCAAGCAGATACAGTAGGTTGCTGCTCTTTACGAGTTGAACACATTCAACTCCATAAAGAAAAGGATGGGAAAGAATATGTAGTTGTGTTTGATTTCCTTGGTAAAGATTCTATTAGATACTACAATGAGGTGCCTGTTGAAAAACGTGTTTTCAAGAATCTCGAGCTGTTCATGGACAGTAAACAAGATAGTGATGATCTTTTTGATAGACTTAATACACAGACTTTAAATGAACACTTGAAAAACCTTATGCCGGGGTTGACAGCAAAAGTTTTCCGTACCTACAATGCTTCAATTACATTGCAGAGGCAATTAGATGAGCTCACAGATGGTGATGCATCAGTACCGGAAAAGATTTTGGCATACAATAGAGCAAATCGGGCAGTGGCTGTATTGTGTAACCATCAACGTGCTGTTCCAAAAGGTTGGTAAAATTACCAGTTGTTAATGGTATTCATATTTTATATTATTTCGAATCTGGCTAAACCACATTTTATATAAAATCAGGCCTGTAATCCTTTGTAGAAGTAGACAGGGGAGTGTAAAACAATCCTGTTTCACTAGTTACATTTACATCCCAATATGAAATGCATGGTGAAGCCCCTGTTAATATACCAGTTAGATATCCAAACTCCAGGCCACTACTAGAAAATCTAAGCTAAATAAATCCAGTTATGCCTATTCTGGAATTTAAACCCAGGACTACTCTATCAGCAATCACACTTTCATCTAACAAAACCATTTAGGCAGCATTTAAACTAACTAATATAAATGTTTCACTTTTAACAAGTACATTTCAATTATCCTAGCTGAATATGTACATGTATAAGTACAAATATTTAAATGACAACAACAATCTTCCCCCTAGTCTTTCCAGTGCACTAATATACTGTTTTTCAAAAAAAGTGTTAACAGTCCTACAGGGCTGGCAATGTGTTGATAATACCTCTGGTGTTGTTAATGTCCATAGGTGATGGTGACCTCTTAACATAAGGTGGCCCGTTTGCCTATTTGTCAGCTTGTGTACAATTTTTTTTAATAACCTTTGATATGATTTTGCCTTTAATTTGATTGACTTTAAGTTTGGCTAGTCTTGAATGAAAAGAATGTTAATTCATTAGAAATTAATATAATATTTATGGCATTAATCAGAGACAAATGTAAAAAGAGTGTGCTTTAATAACATTTGGTAATTAAAAGTGATATCATTATCATTGTCAGCCTGTACCAGTCCACTGCTGGACATAAACCTCACCAATAAGCACACTACTGATGTCAATTTCATCTCTTCATGTCCAACAGCAATTTTGAACTAAATTGAAAATAATATTTTATGATTTATTTCTCTGCATAATGTTCACCAGGTAAACTTATGATACATAAGGTCAACAATTGTTTCTACAGGTCACTCAAAGTCAATGGAAGCTCTGAAGGAAAAGATACAGGCAAAGCGTGATCAAGTTGATGAAGCGGAGCAAGATTTACATGATTCAATGAAGGCTGCGAAGCGTGGCTCTGTCAAAGAGAAACTAGCGTGTGACAAGAAGAAGAAGGCGTTAGAAAGATTAAAGGAACAACTCAAAAAACTGGAGTTGCAAGAAACTGACAGGGATGAAAATAAAACTATTGCTTTAGGCACTTCTAAGCTCAATTATCTTGATCCTCGAATTTCAGTTGCTTGGTAAGTAAATTTATACTTACAAACAGAACTTAATATTTTTATTTCACTTGATTTAGTAACTCACAAACTATTTGTAAACATCATAATTTATATCATACATTATGGTTACTTTTTGTTGAATACACCACCACAATTGAATTTTATTATTTTTTTGTAACAGAGTATTATGTTCCATTTTTGTCGTATTAGTAATTATATTTTTTTATAGGTGCAAGAAACATGGTGTCCCCATCGAAAAGATCTACAACAAAACGCAACGTGATAAATTTCGGTGGGCTATTGATATGGCCGGTCCGGAATATGTGTTCTAGGTTAAATCTTAGCATTAGCTATACTTTATACACTGTTAATCTGCAAACGTTCCACTTTATACATATTTTTATGTTTTAACAAGCGTCATCTAATTGTTTTATGAACTTGTGACCAACAACAAAAAAATAGTATAAATATGCTACTTACAAAATTTTACCGAAATTCTTGTTCCTCACATTTAGGTTCGAAATTAGAAGTCTGATTCTAATTTATTTTAGTTTATAGTTTCCATGTTAGTTTGTAAAGTTAGCGTAAGTTTGTACAAAATTAACGGTTATTTAAGGTTTGTTCACAATGTAATTCATTTTCATCGTACGACATCAACGTAGATATAAAAATTGATCTTTTCTTAGAGTAATATTATAATAATTGTTTAGTCTTATGACATTAGTTTATATTTTTTAGTGTTATGACATTTATGAAAAGAAACAAAATGTCACAGCAACAAGTGAAAGTGTTATTGTATATAATAGCGAGGCTTTATTATTATTGTGAACTGTGCCCATTTACCCCAAATCATGTATATTTAATTATTGCGACTTTATATATATACTAGTTACATAACCATTTACTTTATATCGTCATGGGGGGGACAATAGATTATAAATTTCATTAATAGTTATTTACGCTTTGATACTGTCATAATGATGGTACTGTGAAGCAACTAGGCAATGTAAATTATTGTGGTCTCTTTTTGCACAATGTGCAGTAGCAAATGTTGTAAAGTAAGAAATAATGTTATTTTATTTTTATAAATTAAAGGATCGAAAATTGAGGCAAACGCCGCAAGGCCGTGAGATGTGAAAGGTACAATGTTGTAGGTAAATTTTTGTGTGAGTCGTGTAAATAGAAAAATTTTTACCATGTCGATAATTGTGAAATGAGATTATGCGAAATAAAATATGTGACACTTGATCATTGTGATTTTATTTACCGTAACATCACGCCTGTAATCCCCGAAGAGGTAAGCAGAGGAATGTAGAACATTCCGACGTTTCACCAGTTACGTTTATCTCCCACTATGGAATAGGTGGTAAGCCTATTGCCATGCACCGGGCATATAGATATCATATTCAGACTCCGAGCCACAACTATGAAATCTAAATTAGAAAGATTTATTTTTGCTCGACCTGGCAATTGAACCCAGGACCTCCCGATCGGTGGTCGCGTTTGCAACCAACACGACCAACGAGTCTATGACTAAACTGTAAATTTGCCTATAGAATCACCATCTGAATCATGTATATAAATGTAAAGCAAAGACAATTTAAAACATTAATTGTAGTAAGAATATATACTGTACAGTGCATAGATATTATAATTTTTAACAAGGTGAAAGATTTGACACACAATATTCCAAATTAACAAACATCTTCGTTTCCCGTAAAAAAATTTACATGTTCCAAGTTTTCTGGCATATAAGTAAGACCAGATTCATCTCGATGCCGGAGATTGTATCCTTTTCCATAGCCTGTAAAGTAAAATATCTATTGCTACTATGTTATTTTATTATTACGACATATTATTTCCTACGAATTTAGGTCTCAACTTGCGGCCTTGACAGATCGTGTCCTGCCCAAATGCTTGTCTGCTATTGGAGATAAACAAACTTTTTTGAATTGTTTTTCAAAAAAATGTCGCTTGTTTATAAAGTTTCATTTGGTGGTTTTAACAAATATAGGCTTGTGGTGGGAAGCGGGTTATACATAAAAATAAATTATTTTTATATTCGGTTTGTCATGCCACATCTATCGCACTTATCACTGCGATCGGCGTCAATTTTATGTCGAAAGTACTCGTGTCATACCTAAGTCTTTCATGAGCTTCGTCGGAGCATTGCGGAGATGAAGCGGAACGGAAGGCATGGGCCCCTTCGTGTCCGCGATGAACTGCTGACAACGCCGCATGGCGCAGTACACCTCGCGGCTCTTGGGCGCACGCGCCAGGCGCACGGCGCACTGCGCCAGCAGCACGTCGCACTCGGGCGCGCCCAGCTGGCGGCAGCCCTGCAGGCACGCCACCGCCTCCACCACGGCGCTGGGGTCCGCCAAGCCTACAAAGATCAATTTTCAAAATGATCATTTCTTCTCGAGTGCTGATATAATTCATTTTATAACCCAATATCAATACTATCGTTATTGTACACTTTCTTACAAATATTGGAAGTCCCGAAATAAACAGCTTTATAGAAGTGCAGGTGTTGGCGATGACTCGACAGCGTAACATTATCATATCTATCAAATATCCACAGTCAATGAATGCTGCCCACAGAGCCTGAATTATAAATTCGATGATACATGTGTATGCAGCGCTGGCGAGCGCATGTGGAGGCTAGGAGTGGGGGCGGCGCACCGACGTCCTCGCAGGCGGCGCGCACGAGGCGGCGCGCCACGTACAGCGGGTCCTCGCCGCCGCCCAGCGCGCGCACGCTCCAGTACAGCGCCGCGTTGGCGTCGCTCGCGCGGATGGACTTGTGCAGCGCGGACACGATGTTGTAGTGCTCCTCGCCGCCGCGGTCGTACAGCGTGTGCGTCCTCTGCAATGTTATTACAAGCATTTGTTCTAATACCTGTCTTTATAATTTTTCCTTAAGGTCACGGAGCAAACTATAAAGAGAGTTATGCTCGGAGACTGAGAGATCGAACCCGAAACGAGGTGATTCGACAGAGAACCGAACCGAACGCAATCCTAACGATTACTGAGCTGAAGTGACAGTGAGCTCACATTTGGTATAAAATTAATAACCCTCGAATTAGAGTTATATAGGAGTGGTGACCACGCCTTAAAAAAATGTAGCGTAAGGTACCCTCCAGCTAGGTGCAGTGTGAAGAAACGACGAACTGGAAATCGATCTTAGTGGCGTTCTATCGAAAAGGCCAATGTCCAACAGTGAACGATACTCATGTGTTATTTATCTGTCAAATCTATGTAACCGTAACGAGCGAAGGACGAAGACATAAAATGAATCCAGCCCGTCAGCTGGGCCGCGTGGCGCACCTTGATGCCGTCGCGCAGCTGGTGCGCGGAGAGGAGCGCGCGCGCGGGCGCGGCGGCCAGCGCCAGCTGCAGCGCGCCCAGCGCCACGCGCGCGTCGCCGCCGCACACGGCGCCCAGCCAGCGCAGCGCCGCGCGCTCCACCGCGCACCTGCCGCCACGACAACGTTGCACCTTTACACACTTTAGGGGCTCGCATAAGAATGATTTATTTACTTTTTCTTTTTAATTATCAGTATACTGCTGACCCCGCTAGCCTTCGCAGCTTCACAGGGTTTTATGGCGAGCCCGAGTGGCTTCGCCTGGAATTACGGAAAAGTGAAAAGGGCAGAAGGTTCTGCACCGGACTAGACTTTCGATTGCACCCGGCGAGAGAGAGGGACTGACTGTGCGCCCGATCCGTGGGCTCCTCCTGTGAAACTCGAACCTAGGCACGGATCAACGCGGTGTAAATTATGTCCAAAAAAAGGTAAGATATTTATACAAAAAATGACTTGTAAAAATATAAGGCCCTCTCGCTCTACTCTTTCACTTGGCGCTACACATGACCTTAAGTACGCGCGAGTTACCAACAACCACGTCTGTTTCGTTACATCTAAAAAATTTATACATTGTGTACGGAAGATAAATAATATTTACCTGTTTTCCTTAAGTTCAGTTATATTTTTTTCAACTTTCACATCTTCGACGAGAATGGCTAAATCATTGCTAACAACAGCTCTCTCCAATATTTCCACAACATCGTCTGTTGTCAACTTTTCCATTATAACAACTCGGCAACGACTCAAAAGGGCATTGTTTAAACTGAATGACGGGTTCTCTGTTGTAGCACCTATAAGTGTTATTGTTCCGTTCTCAACGTGCGGCAAAAATGTGTCTTGCTGCAGTTTGTTAAATCTGAAAAACATCAAAATTTCAACTATTATAAATGAATTCACTTTAATTTATTTATTATTATTTAATCTAAAGCTGTTTATAAACTGATTTAACACTTGTGACATTTTCTATCAGTCTGAGTAGATCCTCAGAGGACAAGGAATTTTAAATACAAATAGCATGACTGTCTTGTTGGTTGACAAACAAGATAACAAGATATATCTAAATGTTGGAATCGTCAGTCAGCTGTAAAGCTTTGGAGACCATCAGTGAACAGAATAGACTAGTACTGTTATTAAATAGCTTGTAAACTAGGCCTATTCCTCTAGATGTGAGTTTGTATTTTATTACTTTACAAGATGTTAAACTTGAATAGAGTTCATAGCTTTTGTAATTGTACTCCCTACATATAATGTGGTGTGCCATCATAATGAAGGTGATCTGTGGTCGGGAGTCATGACCCTCACACTGAGGAATATGATGTGAGGAATATGCAAAGGGTATTTAATGAGGAGTGTATGGTCACCATGGCACGGTGAGACATTCCTCTGTGTATGCCTTGTCTAAGGTAACAATAATACCTATGAATTTCATCCATGAAAAGAATAGTTTGTCTCTTGAATTGCATCTCATTCTTTGCAACTTTCACTACATCCTTGACATCATTGATACCAGATGTTGTGGCTGACATCTTCACAAATCTCATGCTTGTTGAGTCCTTGCACATTCTTGCAATAACATTGGCCAATGATGTCTGTAAATATACAAACCCTGTCAGACTTGAGAATTTAAAACTACTATGAAATATTTTGTCCACTCAATATCAGTCCTCATCAAATTTGTCAAGTGGCACTGCATTCAATTTCATGTCTCATTTTTTCATTATTATTTATTTTATTGTATGTGGTAGAATATCTGATAGGCTATCTACTTCTGTAGAAATTTACCTTCCCACATCCAGGTGGTCCCCATAAAATCATATTCGGTATATTCTCCTTCTCCAACATTGATCTCAGTATTGTGCCAGGTCCAAATGATTTTATTTGCCCAACTATGTCATCCAGGTGCTGTGGTCTGACTGCTTCCGCCAATGGCATTGTGCTTCTTACATCTCCATCCAATTTAACTTTATCTATTTTAGGAGTGGTATTACTCAATTTGGTTTGAGGCTTCTTAAAACCAAAAATAAAAAGAATAAGTACATTCAGTCAAATTTACTTCACAATTCAGTTGAATGTAGCAATTGTTGAAGCAGTGTAGATTTAATGATTTTAATTCATGTATTATATGAATAACTTTGGAACATATTTAAATATTTACTTACATCCATTTTGCTAGGATTTGGATTTGATTCAGTTTTTGCTCTTTTTGGTGATAAATTTTCATCAAAATGTGAACTTGTCCGTTTTGAACTAGACTCTGCTTGTGTATTGAGAAAGAGGCATTTGTTAACATGCTGTTCAATGATGTCTACTTCAAATATTCTATTACATACTGGACATGGCACTAAGTCCTTTGATAATTCTTCTGCACCAGTTTTGTCTGAAGCCATTTTATTTTTATCTGCAATCATAATATGAAAACTGTTGAACGAAATTTCTTGGATCATTTGAAATATATTTTATATGTGGTTACATGATAACCTTGATTCTCTGTCGGATCACCTCATTTCGGATTCTATCTTTCAGAGAGACACCGAGCATAGCCCTCTCCATAGCTCTCTAAGCGACCTTAAATTGGTGGACCAGTCGCACCGTGAGTGTCCACGTCTCGGCTTCGTATGTCATGTTCAGAGAACCAAGGTTATCGACATAGCCCATCAGATCAGCAAGCTGAAGTGGCAGTGGGCTGGTCACATCTGTTGCAGGACCGATAACCGTTGGAGCAGAGGTGTTCTGCAGTGGAGACCACACCCTGGCAAACTTAGCGCCTACGCTACTACTAATACGCCTAATCCACTTAGTCAGGGGGCATCCTAATGCCCCCTGACTATGTGGATTGAGGATATATGCAAACTGATGTGGTTACATGACACAATAATATAATTATTTTGTAATTTACTTTGTTGTTGTAACTGGTGAAACATGGACTGTTATACACTCCTCTGACTATCTCGTTGGGGATTATAGGCTTGATGTTACGTTCTTCAATCATTACGTAGCATCACACTTGTAATCCCTGGAAAACAAGGCAGAGCAATGTACACTCCCACGTTTCACTACTATAGGTTTACATCCCACTTTGGAATAGGTGGTGAGGCTACTGCCATACACCAAGCACTATTATAAATGTAACTTCGAAATACTACTGAAAAATCCAATAGTCGATCGGCGCTCTAGATCCAGTAGCACTTGCAACCAACACCACCAACAAGGCAGTCAAGTTTTGGATCATTCATTTTATAAAAGGAACAAAATGAAAACCTAAATCGTAAATATCACGCCGGTATTCCCCGAAGAGATAGGTAGAGGAATACAGTACTAACACTCTGTTTCACCAGTTATAACAACAAAATACTTTCACAGAATTAATTTTATTATTGTATCAGGTTACTCAATATAAAATATGACCTTATATAGAAGGCATAAAAATAAAAAATATAAAAAGAAAAATTAAACCAAAGCAACAACAACAGCAAAATTTTACATACTCACATTTGTGTTGTATGGTGGGTCGATCTTCGAGTGATTAATTAGTTGCATTTAAGATAAGATGCTAAAATTGATAAATACATACACAATAACCATGTTGGTAAATGACTACAATATTTAGAAAAGTAATGTACAAATTTATAGATTCTGTGATTACACAATTAAATTTAAGCAAACAAGATGTTAAGGACCACGTTATCTAATACCTAAGTAGTTGAATTACATTTTAAATTTTAACCTTTTCACATTAAATGGGAAATCTACCACCACTCCAATAAGTTATTGTTTAAAAAACAACTAACTATTTTCCCGCCATTTTAAAGTCAAACGTCAGAAGCACAGAAGTATCATTTTTTTAGATTGTTTCAAAACAATAAGCTTTTGCGGTCATAAATAGGGTCATTTTTTTTAGGACTATAGCGCAGCGGTCACTCGTAACTTCAAATGCCGTTTACATGAATAAACTTCACATGAATAAAATAAATGTTCATATTCTAATTGCAGACAGTTAAATTACTAAAGCCAATTCCTTCTTGTCTTAGTAATTAAAGTGATTTTATTAATAATTTAAGCATTTTGTGAAACGGGTAAATCAAATTATTTAACCTTATGAGTCTTTTCTCGCAAAAAATTTATGCATTGGACATCATGTACTATCTGTGACTTCATAATAGACGTAGGCAATATGATAATGACAGTTTTATGAAAGTTCGACAACTTCGGCATAAAAGTTTGTTTGTGTCAAGTGGCGACCGATGTACTAAGAATAACTGTAAATAAAAATGGTATTACGGTTTAACGGAGATAAAAGAAAGCATATATTTTTTATTTGTCAATTTTAAACAAAAGCAAGGTGCCTTTTTTAAACAATAGAATACATGGATTCCCCAAAATTTCATAAAAAGCGTAAAGAAAAGCGAAAACATAATGAGGTTACTGAAGTTTTGGATTCGGAAACTGGTTATTTAGAAAAACCCTTGGCCAAGAGGGAACTAGTACGTTATCATGAATCACATATTATTACAATTACCTTTATCTCTCATAAATTTTATCCTGTTGTAGTTATGTAGGTGGTTAATTCAGAATAACTATGTTATCGAAATAAGCTATTATAAATTGCACTGCCTATTTAATTTACACGTTTAGACTCTGAATCTTAAGTCTAAATGTTAGATATGAGATATGTTTAGAGTCTAGACATGAAATGTATAATATATCCGTATTCATATTAAAGGGAGATGGCGCTCCAACAAATGCAGAAGAAATGGAAACAATACAAACTTTAGACCCAGTGAATGAAGACAATGTGCCGATGAAAAGAGTACACCTGCACCTGGAGATAGACCTTGTGTTTCTTACACTGTTAGTTGCAGCTCTCGGCACTAGATTGTACAACTTGGAGGAACCACGCTATGTTGTGTAAGTATTAGTCATTCTACTATTGTTACTAATACTAGTAGTACATAACAGTCATGACTTTTTTCAGATTTCTTACAGAAAATTTTTCTTCAAACATATATTAGCTTTCACAGCTCATATGTAGGGTGTATTTAAGTATTAGTAACTTTTTGATAATTAATGTTCTTTATAAATAGCTTGTTGTTGTTTTCCACCCTAAGAACTTTTTGTGAGGAGCTCTTCATTAAAATAGAGGAAAAAAAATACAAATCAACTTTCCATATTTATAATATCATTATCAATTTTTATAGATGTACTTTAATAACACAAATTAACATATCTTTGCTATCTGAGAAAAATCTGGTTAATCACTAACATATTTTAATATACTCTATTATAATGACTGCCTCTGGTTGTGTTGGTTGTAAACACGATTGCTGATCAAGAGATCCTAGGTTTGATTCCCAGGTTGAGCACTATATAATTTTTCAAATATGATTTTCTAATAGTGGCACGAGTCTGGATTTGTACCTGGTACATGGCAATAAGCTCAACACCTATTCCATAGTGGAACGTAAACGTAATTAGTAAAACGTGGGTGTGCACTATAGTCCTCTGCCTATCTCTTTGGGGATAATAGGCGTGATTTTACGTTTTTTTATGGGGCTGTTATTGTTTTCACATCAATTATAAAAATTAGGGCTTTTTATCAGTCATCTTAATATCCTGTAGTGTAATATATTAGTTGTATACAGGTGCTTGAAGTAAACATACATGCTAATTTTAATCATATTTTTATTTTATGTACTCAGTGTGAGTATGAACACATGGAACAACTGTCGATTTTGAGCATGCTCTAAATTAGCACGCTTATTTCTAGCAAAGACCATGCTAAGTAGCAAATGTTCAATAATAATATGCCAACCTATACGAAGAACAAATTTATATATTATTATGATACCAAATCATTTTTATTGTAGTTATAAAACCAAGCTGACCTATATACTGTATTAGTAAAATCATTTTTCCTTATAGTTTTGTAGTTTCGAAGATACCAGTTGAATAAAATTACATGTTATTTATATATCCAAAGAATAAGGTGATATGAATATAAGTACCTTTACTCCCAACTATATTTCAAATAGCTGTCCAAAGTGATGATTATGCAGAAGTAGCTTTAATGTATGGATAGGTCTATATGTTTGTGACATTCATGAGAATGTTTACTATGTGGTATGCCATCATTATAGTGCAGTGTATGCTCCTACATGTTTTTATATAATAGTAAAAAAACATGTTCCACTTTTAGATTCGATGAACTTCATTTTGGAAGATATGTTAGTCTGTACACGAAAGGGGTGTTCTTCTTTGACGCTCACCCACCATTGGGCAAACAGCTGCTCTACTTGGCCGGTCATTATGCTGGCTACGACGGAAACTTCACGTTTGATAGAATAGGATCACCGTACACTGAATCTGTGCCAGTTAAATCATTACGCTTGATACCAGCAGTCAGTGGAAGTCTTCTAGTTGCCATATCGTACCAGCTTATGTTGGAAATTTGCACATACCAATGGACGGCGATACTCGCTGCCCTGCTTGTTTTATTTGGTAAGGAATAACCCTGTTAATTTTAGAAGCTATGTATTATAGTCAAGATGATAAGCTGGCTCCCAATTCCATGGGATTTATAACATGGGAGAAATATTATCCTCTGCTAACCTCTTCATGGAAATATAAGACTGTATACATGACATGATGAATATTATTTTACCATTCACTGTTTGTTTTTTTTTTTTTTTTCAGAAAATTGTTTCCTTGCTCAATCTAGATTTATGTTGTTAGAGAGTATACAACTAATGTTCGGTTCTTGGGGGTTGCTCTGTGCCATCAAAAGTACGCGCACCACTTCTTTGTCCTCTGTTTTGTGGCTTTGTTTTGGTGCAATATCACTAGGGTGCTGCTTTTCGTAAGTAACATTTTTCAATGATAACTTGAAAATTCCAACAGTGACACTGAATTTCGAATTTGGCCATGTGGTCACCCTATATTCCATGCTAGTGAGACAAATAATGGAACTTGTGTATTGTAGGAGTCTATTTCACTCCTCTGCCCATCTCTTCGAGGCGTAATGGCGATATGTTGTTAGTTTTTGATAAAAAAGAATTAATGTTAATAATTGTTTATACTCGTGTTTTACTATGTACTTACATACATCGGTATTTTTTTTTAATTGTTTTTTTTTTTCAGTGTAAAATATTCGGGACTATACACATACTATCTAGCCATGTTCCTCGTTGGCCGTCAGATGTGGCAACGGATTGGATTGACCGAATCGAACTGCAGTCTGGCGATATCAATAATCTGGAGATTTCTAGTTATGACAGTTTTACCGATAGCTGTTTATATCAGTGTGTTTTACGCACACTTGGCAATGCTGCCGAAAGCTGGGCCCCACGATAGTGTTATGACTAGTGCTTTTCAAGCATCGTTGCAAGGTGGTCTGGCCAGTATCACAAGAGGACAGCCCTTGCATGTTGCGCACGGCTCCCAAATTACACTCAGGTAAGACAATTTTTCACCACCTATTCCATAGTGGGTCGTAAATATAACTGGTGAAACGTGGGAGTGTGCTAAGCTCCTCGATGTACCTCTTCGGGGATTACAGGCGTGATGTTATGTAATATAATTATATCAATATGAACGTACAAATTTCGTAAATGATACACCGGTTTCTCAAATCGGTATCTACAGTAATGTACAGTTTTAATTTAAGATTTATTTGTATTATAAATAATAGGTTAGATAGTATTTATGTTAGATAGAAATAAATATTTTTGAAGTAAGTGATTTATAGCAGGACAGTTTATTAATTAATCACAGTATTTCACTACCATATATTAAATGTTAATGATACGGGGCACACAAGCCGTCAACATTGCAATAATCATTACTGCGGCGACTACAACGGTCCCCTTGGCGAGCAGGCACTCGCACGGGCGCGCGTGCTGGCTGCACTCGCACGCGCACGTGTACCCGGTGCGCTACGCGGACGGGCGCGGCTCGTCGCACCAGCAGCAGGTCACGTGCTACAGCTTCAAGGACGTGAACAACTGGTGGATCGTGAAGCGGCCGCAGCTGGCCGGCGTGGCCGTGGCGCGCCCGCCCGACGCCGTGCGCCACGGGGACGTGGTGCAGCTGCTGCACGGCATCACCAGCCGCGCGCTGCACTCGCACGACGTGGCCGCGCCCGTCTCGCCGCACTCGCAGGTACACCGTCGCCTACTGTCTAGTGCTCGCAAGCGCGACTGCTGAGTAAAAGGTTCTGAATTCGATTCCCAAGGCGGTTGCTAGGTTATACTAACTTGAAATTCCCAGTAGTGCTCCGGAGTCTAGATTTTTGCCTAATGTATCTCAATAGGTCCACCCGCAATTAAATTCGGCACACAATTAAATACTTAAGGCAGATTCGCAACTTAATTAATAATACTTTTGCGTGTGCAGGAAGTATCTTGCTACATCGACTACAATATGTCGATGCCAGCACAGAACCTCTGGCGCGTGGAGATCGTGAATCGTGAAAGCGACGACGCCACGTGGGACGGTATCCGATCGCTCGTGCGGCTCATTCACGTGGGCTCGGAGTCCGCCCTCCGTTTCAGCGGACGACAGCTGCCCTCCTGGGGCTTCCACCAACATGAAGTGGTCGCGGATAAAGTTGTGACACACCAAGACACTATATGGAATGTTGAGGAACATCGATATACAAAAGGTAAAGATATAAATTTAAGTCTTAAGATACCCTTTATTCTCTGTATATATTGGAATACTACCTATTCAATATTACCCTTAAATTTTGAGATATATTTAAAATACCCCAGCTATTCTATAAAGGGACGTAAACCTAACTATTGAAACGTGGGAGTGTACTGCACTCGTCTATCTACCTATACGGTGATTCCAGACGTAGTGTTACTTTACGAAAATACTAAAATAAAAACCTTATTGTTTTTCGTAGTTCAACACATTTATAAAATTCCACACATTCAACACATTTATAAAATTCCTTATGAAAATATTTACTTTATTTCATCGATTACATTATAAATAAAAATACTGTAGGTGTATAGACATCTGTTGTGCATTCAGCAAATTTTGTGATTTCTGCTGTTGACTTCATCTCATAGATTAACAAATGTGTAATTAAAATTTTACCACATATTGTTGTTACTGTTTCTGCCATAAATATTTTCTACCACCAATATGCAATAGAGTATACTTAGTTCATTTAATACAATTCATCAAGTGCGAATCCATAGCAATCTATCGTAATGGGATAGTCCGTATTGCATAATGTTCGCAGACATGAGATAAACGTTATTCGATACTGCGTCTGTTACAGCCGAGGACCGGCGCGAGCGCGCGCGCGAGCTGGAGGCGGCGGAGATGATCCCCACGGCGGCCACGCGGCTCTCCTTCTGGGAGAAGTTCGCGGAGCTGCAGTACAAGATGCTGGCGCACGCCGCCGACGCGCCGCCCGCGCACATGTTCGCCAGCGAGCCCGCCGACTGGCCGCTGCTGGCGCGCTGCGTCGCCTACTGGCTCTCGCCCACCTCCAATGTAACCGCCAGTGTCACGACGCCGCGCTACGTCTGCCGGACGGTGGCCCGAGAGCACCGATTGTCAAGTGTCACTTGACGTCATTCTTTTTATATTCATCGCTCTCTGTAACCACGCATGCCGATTTCGGACACTTTTGACTCTCTATTCATTATCTGACCTGTTTGATCAAGACGGCACGACCATTCTTTCTACGTGTCTGAGTCATCGGAGCCTGCCTTTTCTCATTTTTAATCTACCAATACAACCTAATAATGATATATCAGAAATATCTCCAGTTACATGGTATCGATGTTCAATTACGTCATCGAAAGCAAAGCCGACAGCAGAGTGAACAAATTTATTCAATAACAAGTACATAAGAGGGTGTGCGGTTCGAATCCTGGCACTTGCCACTATGTAAAAATAAATTCGCTTTTACCATTAGCACTAGTTCTAACAAAGAAGAAGTTTTATGAGGAAATCTATCTATAGCCTAAGAAATCCCTTAAAGTTTACTTGGGTAGCTTAGTAAACAATAACCTCTAACTCATCTAATCTGAAAGCAGAACTGAACAAGACAAGAGTTTATTTAGTACTCGATGCTCCCTGCTTACCCCGTGAGGGAACTGGCGTGAATATATATGTACATGTATATAAAAGGGTACTACAATAAATTGTTTCGGTGTGAAAAACCATACCGAAAGCACGCATAGAAGTCTGCGCATTTGCCTGTCTTACCGTTTTCATTAAATTCGATTATACTGGGGAAACACATGGTCTTATTTAAAAAGTAGGCTCTTAACAGCATTTAAACAATTGGATATGAATATGCAGACATACTGCATATTCATATCCAGTGATAAATGCAGCTGCTAAAATGTCTTTGTGACTACTCTAATAATATTTAGTATTCTTATGAAGTAATATTTTTTATTTTGTTTCAGGCTCAAATACATTTAATTGGGAACTTAGTAACTTGGTACACAGGATCTATATCAGTGCTATTCTACAGCTGTTGCCTCGCGCTATACGCTATACGCCTGCGACGCTCCTGTTACGATTTATCTCCTCACGCCTTCAAGAAATTTTACGATGCTGGTTGTATATTGTACTTAGGATATCTACTTCACTACCTTCCATATTTCTTTATGGACCGAACACTCTTCCTCCACCATTACCTGCCAGCGTACCTCTTTAAAATTTTCTTGTTGGCATACGTAATAGATCATGTTTATACAGTACTCAATATGTATGAAAGAACTCGACCTTTTACAAATCTTTATATTATGTGCATTGCTGTATGGTTGTGTTATGTTGTATTGACATTTAAAAAATTTAGTGTTCTCAGTTATGGCAACACAGATTTGACTGAAAATGATCTTATGAATCTCAGGTGGAAGGACACTTGGGATTTTATTTTGCACAAAAAGATGTAGGTTGTTCTATTTTATTGCATTTAATATGACAATTCATTTTATGCTTATTTGTAATTAGATAATTGTATACTTGTAATACTCAATTTTTTATTTTTCTGTCTGTCTCAGCAGCAACATATTACACATTCCTGTTTCTAAAGCCTATTTACACCTTTTATTTTGTATTTTTATTATAC
>DWDU01000502.1:0-18617 GCA_018245575.1 Jemadia suekentonmiller | reverse complement strand
ATACATAACGGAGAAAAAATGCAAGGCAAAGCGCAATAAGATTATATTTTCGCTGAACAAATTTCGGACATTTACTTGAGTGGCTTTAATATATTTAATAAGGCACTTTTACTACATAAAATTCAATATTCATTCATTTTAAATTTATTTAGTCATATATACCCATGTAACAGTCAGATTCTAAATTTATCTTAGTATAAAGACAATAAAAAAATTATAATCTTATTCGTTTTCATTTTGAGAATATTATATTTTATAAGATTAAGAATTTACATTTGTAAGATAGCCTAGGCTATCTAAACAAAAATATAGACTAGACAGAATTCAGCTTTTAATAATAAATCTTTTAAACTTACGATACCTACGATACGTGCAAGTACTGGGTATCTTAACTATGTAGTATGTTAACGAAATCACGGTTAACAGCTAATAAATGAGTAATGCAGTTAATATTTTTTCTGCACATTTCTAGAATATATTTTTCATACTATATTTTTCAAAGCCAATTCTTAGTTTCGTTGTATAATACAATACGGATCGCAGACTCTGATATGTGTAACAAATAAAATAGTATTTGAAATTTTTAATATAAATTCGTGCAAATGTAGAATAAAAATTCAACAAAACATCAAATTTTATGTCGTACAGGTACTTCCGGCAATTAATTTAGTGTCAGCGTGGGAACGAATTGCTATAAAATTAACCCGAAAAGTGACTTCGTAAATTCGTTGCATTCCTCTACTTCCACTAAACGCCTTATTAAATAGATTCATTGAGTTAGCTTTAATACAAATTGTTAATACTATTAACGCTTACTGTATAACAAATTATCAAATCTGGAATAACTGAGCAGCGACACTTGAATAGGCAATCTAAGTTATCATTAACTAGAGTAGGGTTTCCACACACCACAATATTTGAAGTGTGGATAATCCAGAAAAGGTGTTGATAATACAGAGAAGTATTATTAATGGATTTTACATATATTATCTGTAATTATTACTTGAGATTATAATTATCAACGAATAAATCAGATTTCAAGCTATTAACAACACACATGAGATATAAAGTGCAAACAAACAAGCTTAAAATGATCATACATTGCTATAGATTTAAATAAGTGATATTTTTGATACTATTCTGATGTAGATTAGAGCATAGCAGCCCTAGCAAAGCGGCCATTGTGAGAGCCCCACTGCAATGGAGGCAATGAAGCGTAGTTTAAGATAAGCGTTGTACGATGGCCGAAAGATTATTATTATCATCGCGGCTTTGTCGGCATAATTTGATGCAGACAATCCCGCGGCGAGTGTAAGTTATTACTACGTCTTAATAAGCGTTTACGATTGTCTGTTTCGTACAAATTCATGTTTCATTTTGTCTAAATTCAATTTGAACGTTGCGTTTCGAAACTTGTGCTCGTAACGAAACATTAGTAATAAGGTCAACACAACCCGCGTACTCGCTGCTGTGATACGATTTGCAGCTAATTGTAATGGATTATAAAACAATTTCACACTTTCAAACAAACTCAGCAAAGTTATTTCATGAATCTGTGTGACAATTACAAAAAAACCAAACAAGACGAAATGGAATCGAAAGATTTAGTGAAGACTGACTATTGTACGGGGTCGGGCGGCCTACCTGATTATTGCCATGAGTTGGAAGTTGGAACGCATCGATATATCTTGCCGACGAAAAAATTTAAAGGAACGTTCTTCCCGCGCCAACACATCGTGTTTATAAAAAAACAGTGGGAATGCCTGATTAAAATGCGTACCATTCCGAGTTCCGAGGAGCGCGGTGCCGGGTCGTGGGACTAGATTAGTTTCGGCTACATTTTATTTTTTTCTCTCACCAAACTTACGCAGACCGTGCACCGATCGCGTCGAACTTTTTCAGACAAAGACGTGGCAGGTGAAACAGACGGTTCATGACTGTTAACAACATATTTAGTTTTATCTCCAACAAAATTACCAACGAAACAAATTTTTAGTTATACTATATTAGTGCCTATTTCCATTTTATAATGAAAAGGCTCCCTAAATATAGGAACAATTATATATATCCTAGGAGACGTTATTAAACGTAGGCGTTAGACCTTGAAACGTTGAGCGATAGAAAAATAGATTAGTCGCTTTGATTGTCGTGAAA
The DNA here is from genome assembly GCA_018245575.1 of Jemadia suekentonmiller. Classification (NCBI taxonomy): domain Eukaryota; kingdom Metazoa; phylum Arthropoda; class Insecta; order Lepidoptera; family Hesperiidae; genus Jemadia; species Jemadia suekentonmiller. The sequence goes on along the minus strand of DWDU01000502.1, from coordinate 16,463 downwards.
TGATTTGCAAAATTTAAATTGTTTTCGTGCTGAATTTATATATACCGAGATCTTTTTCCAATTTTGATTCTATAGTTAATGAAACACAAATTTAAAACGTATCGCATATTACCTACATTATGCTTCTATACAATATCTTAGTGAAAATGTCTTACCCAGAGTATTTTATGTAAGATTTAACTGAACTTGAAAGCCAAAGGAGGTAAAACCTCGGCTCTAAATTCACCTCTCATCAAGTAAATGTCGCTTCCACGTAACGTACCTACCTCCACTCATTCCAGTTTCCCGAGGTACTTAGCCCAATGTAGTGGCATAAAGGGGAAATAGAGCATCTCTGCATTAGAGTGCACCCATTAAAACCACGTGTGCGTCACCGGTACGTTGAGGTCGCTTCCCGAAAATATAATTTTATATAAATAATAGGTATTATTTGATTGCGTCCTTTTCGTTTTCATTTGAACGTTAATAAGGATGTAAAAGTTAATAAGGTCTGGTATAAAGAAATATTTTTATATTCATTTATTTCGTGCATGCGGTTGATAGGATACAGGGATCATGATTGCATAGTTTACGTGCAAATCAGTTCAACAATATGCATAAAACAGCAATTTTATCTTGTTAACCATATAGAAAATTATACGCAGGGACAGTTTAGTCGATTAGATTTCAATCTCCAACTCGGGAGTTTGAAATATCGGGTCAGACACTATTGGATTTTTCTTATATAGAATTTCTAGTAACGGCTCGAAGTCTGTATGAGTGCACGGTGTATAGCAATAGGCTTACCACCTGTTCCAAAGTGGGACGTAAACTGGTGAAACGGGAGAGTGTTCTACATCCCTCTGCCTACCTATTCGGGAAATTACAGACGTGATGTTACGAATGTCATTTGTTATAAAGATGAAGAAAATTATCGTGAGAAAACGTACACACTACACTTTTCTAATTCCTTATAGCGCTCTGTAAGACTAATATAAAGGGCTAACCTGCATTTGGAAAGCGGAATGTTTTAAAATGTTCACCATTCTCATTTTTTAGAAAAACCCGTATCCAACAGTAGAATAATCAGTATTAATGACGATGATGATATATAGGCCAATGAAAGAGAGTTTTAATAAGATAAAAACGAATCCCACTTAATTGAAGTGATAATTTAAAATATAATAATAAGTATGATAATTTAAAATTAATGATTGAAAATGATAATGAAAAACATAAATTTGAAACATAGAATTATAGAACATAAAGTATTGTACATGTATTATACGAATGTACATATTTGCAATAATCTTTGAATTTATCAAACCAATTTAGCGACCTTTCAATTTGGCCAATCTGTTCGTTCGATTAAAAATATTGGAAAACCGTAGCCCAATTCGTTAGAAGGCAGGGATGTGATATTTCACTCGGTTTAATGAACTCGCAAGCGACCCAATTACGTCACACAAATTAATGGCGTTATTTTTATCGTAAAATAGGACTTGGTGTCGTAAAACACACACAAAGACAAGTGTCGGTTTGGCTACAAACACATTGAAATATATACCTACATAGGTACTTTTTACGAAAACGTTACAGTTTTGGAAAAATAGCACAAAATCATGTGGTTCTGGCTAGAATATATCTGAACAATAAAAATTTTTAACGCACGGTATTTTCTTTCTATTCTACATCTTAAGTAATATCGTTCTAATTATTATTTCCTTTGTTATGGTAGTACATTTGGTTTTAACGTTGCTGAGCTAATGCCAATAAAATATAGCATGATCCCTACCACAGCAGCTCTATTGTCAATGTTTGCTTATGATTTTGTACGAGTTCAACCTATTTCACCATCCCTACAGCTACACTGAGCGCGGCACGACTAATTTCAATAATTTCTGAACAAACAAGCAATGAGCAAACATACGATCAGAAGTTCTTGAAGCGCTGTTGATAATTTGTTTACCCGCCGTACCATGCGCTCCGACTTGTTTGTGCCCAGTTTCATAATATTTATACTAAGGGATCAACTCGACGATTTATACACCAGCTCCCCAGTTCACGGATGTCATTAGGATAAATCTTCCTCGCGTTGATATACTCGTACGCACGCCCGTCTAAGTGCTGGCTGTCTTATTTTAGCTCGTGATACTTTTATTAGGCAAGAACCTATTAGTGTTCGAAGCTTGTATCCCGACCGTATTTACGAGTAACATTCTGTATATAATTGGAAATGTACGAGTGCATCTAAAAATTGACTCTTATGAATAAACAAGTCGTCAGACTATGCTGTACAGAAATACGAAGGTGCCAAGTAAGTAAAAAGAAATCTAAGCGAGGAAACGACCGAGAAAATGGATTTAAAATAAAGTAGGGGGAATTTGCTCTCGTAAACATCAAAGGCTCTCAATAAATTCCACTTATTTTAACAGTCGCTACAGTGAGCCACATCTGTTTCTAATAAACTAGACTGAATAAATAAAACGTCTTGTCATCATCTCTCATATTTATAGCGCAGAGCTTTATAAAGATAAATTCGTTAAGCTAACATTCAGTTTGGTATTATAAATTTCGTGTTTGAAAAGACTTCGTTGTTTCTTATTATCATTTTACTGTATTATTACAATAATAAAGTAAATCGGTTGGATTATTAAGACGTATGTAATATCTTCTTTCGTATTTTCATATTTTCTGTTTACGAATTCTTCGCTCGTATATTAACATTTTCCTGTGAATGTATTTGATTCAGATGATTTAAACTGTCGTTTAGATTAATATTTTAAAGTGAAATATCAAATCATGATGTTAATATATTACGTTTAAAATGTTTTGTATCAACAAACACATTATCTTGAGCACAGATAATGGATAACAACGAATAACAAAAGAAGGGATTACTAATAATAAGTTATAAAATAAAAGTTTTTTCAACGCATTCGATAGACTGCTTGGTTACTAATACGTTTCCACACGAATTGGAACTCGATCAGCCGAAAAGAACTAACTAGTTATAAAACGTTTAGTTAGATTATAAGAAAAGTCAATTACAATAGATTAAAATAATAAATATTAAATTAATACCAATTGAAAAAATATTTATTAAAAAAATTACAGGTAAGATGTGAAAACACTACAACGTTTTGATAAGGTGAAAAAGTGAGAAAAAGTAAAAAAATCCATAAAAAAAATTATATCAAAAGCCCGAAGACAGCTTGCAGTTGTATTTTCGTAAACATAATTTGCCGTCACTTTAACGGCATAATACCTACACTTAAATTTAACAAGCGCTGTAACTCTTAATTTTTCAACACGCGGCTGTCACTCTACAGACTCAATATGTATTTAAGTTCTAAGCAAAGTACATTCCGTCACCTATGTTATTTCAACCCTTTCCTCAGCGCTATTTGAGGCTGTTTATTTTTTCCGTCACGTAGCAGTGCACCGCTATTACGAAGTGGTGTACTGAAATAAAATAAATACATATTTCCAAAACAGAACATTACCGTTTTAATTACATTAACTTCTTGAGTAAAAGCTGATTTACTTTTGTTTTTACTATCATACACTTAGTATTTCATTATTTCTTGTCTTTGCAATTATGCAAAAATAGTAGAAAAGTGTATTGTATATTATATATCAAGTAATACAACGGACTTAACAAATACAGTAACGAATTCTGAGGACGAAGTTCCGTTTAATTTAATTTTCTTTCATTACATTTTTCACGAACCCTAAGATCGTTTCATTAGAATAAAAAGAAACATTTATAGACCTCATGTTTAATTCTTGTTTAAATTATAAGGACGTAATAACTCTTCCTATATATCAGACATATATTTACAAACTTTGTGGACACTATAAACGCTTCAAATACAAAAAGTAAAAATCAAAAAAGTATATTTATAAAATCACTTTAAAGGAAAAATGTATAAGGGCTAAGAAGGGTTGTTCTTTAAGTGTTTAATTAAAACAACTTGACATGGGTTACAAACCCCGGTTTTTAAATTAATCAATTTGGTTTAAAACCCCCAAACATTTGACACGACAAGAAGGATAATTTCCAAGGATTGCGGCTAGGTGAAATTTTAATGAAGCTATCTCTCGCCGACCCCTAACGGCCGATAAAAGATTTAACAGGTTCACCGTTCAACGTTTGAGGGAAGGCATCAAAACAAGTCGACCACCAAAGCCGCCAATTTAGGTTAAGTGTTATTAGAATTTTGGTCAAAATAAAACCTTGGTCATTAAACGTAAAGAAAAATGTAAGGTTTATTACAATTTCACTGTAATTGTTGTTTTAGATCATACATAGGTACAGCTAATTCTTGTAAATCAATGGAATATTTTTAAATTGTCAGTAAATTCTAGAGATATAAACAATTCCAAATATTTCTGAAATGCAATGTTGCTTCGATGATATTCCTACATCAATTAATTTCATAAATATTAATAGAATTTCATAGAAAATGACGTTCCAAGGACTTGCAACTATCATGATCGTTTTATTTTCTGATTCCTGAGGCCTAATTAAATACACCTTAAATATGTTTTAAAGAAATCAATTTGTTTAGTGTCTTTCTATTCAATCAATTGAAAGAACATTGTCCATTTGTCTCTGACTGTCTGTAAATCAAGAAAAAAAAACGAAAATCTGTGCGCAAGAGAATAAGTTTAGTAGCACCTTTCTATTGCATAAATCTAAAAGCTGTCTCTAATTGAATATTCCTTTTGCGTAATGCCGTCTTATTCCACCCTTTTAAAATAAAATATAGGCTGAAAGCGAAACATGTAAATTTTATCGTGTCTGGGCGCGGCCGCCCGCCGGGGACGGCTCAGATTTTTTACCAGCCAAGGTAAAAGAAGAAAACTTGGCTCGTATTTTCCGCTAAAAGTTCCCCTATTGCAATGTTCGTCGAAATACTTTTGACTTACGGAGCGAGTTATAAAAGTACGGCGTATTGTGCGGATTCGGACAGAACTAACAAATCATTTCAAATGCCCGAGATTTTTTCGACTAGTTTCGTGAGTGACATTTCTTATGTAAAGTCGAAAGAAGTTATGTAAAGAAGTAAGTTAATGTGACGAAAATATATCGGTTTGATTGATGCGTGACCTTCTAGTTTTACTTGCAAATTACACATAGAATATTACAAAAGCGGTCTGTAAAAGAACTTTTAGGTTTTATTTTCGAAACGAGTGTATCATTAGTGTAACGAGGCTTCAAAACAAGAGTTCTTTTGTACTTTTTTGGACATCGCTTCTAGTGTTACTCTTTAGTCTTGCTCAATTATTCCATAACTCTGACATCCATATAACATTTTCTTATAGCATTATTTAAAATAATCTTCTCTATGTTTAAACTTTTTTACTAAATTTGAAGAACTCTGCAGTCCCTGTCTTAATTTTACTCAAGAATAGTTCCCATGTCTAGCCATTAGAGGGCAACTGTTTTTTCTAGAGCATTCTTTTCGTTTAACAAGCATCGATAAAAGTAAGCCTTGTTGCTAGGTCACAAGAATTCAAAGATAGTATATAGTATATATACAAGTAGATTATCTTTTCTTAGACAGAGTTAAGCTAGAGCATATTACATTTTCATAATGTTTGCATGTAAAAAATTGCACATATAAATGTGTAATACTAACTTATCTTAACAAATTTATATGTCAATTTTATAGCCTCTTTTTGTAGAATAGATATGAAACAATAACGTAAGTCTTAAATAAAATTGATAAAGAAACCCGCGGAGCTCGCTCAAATGATACTGCTGGGGAGCGAGACCGCACCGTGGGTAGTGGTTTGCCTTTCACTCTTTAATGTTATTATTACAGCGCCTACGTCAGCCAGATTATGTTACTCGTACTAATTGTTTTCTAGAGAAATATTAAAGCTTCTTATACGATCGCAGGCTGCGTATTGGACTACAAAATCTCGATACAGTACATTATAACTGTACATTCAATGTGACACAAATAAAAACGTAGACATAACATTACGCCTGTAGTTACAGAAGAGTTGACAGAGCAGAGTATTATTAGCAAAATTTAAAATTTGGACCAAACCAACCGTTCCTTAGATAATCAATATTATCAACAACCAAATTACACAGTAATTTAAAATCATGTGAATAAATTTATTTAATTTATATTTAAATATCGCACGTGAACAAAGTCGATTGCGATGTCCCAATGTTAATAACCGCGAGATTGAAGGAAGCCGGCGTATATTGTTCCATCGATGTGCGATATCTAATGTGGCGTCGAGCGTGCCAACAATGAACGCATGGTTTCCGATGCTCAAGCAGTTGCCGGTGCTGTAACACGAGACGTAAATGTGGTGGCCGGCGACTTCCCGCAATGTAAGTGCGCTAGCCAGCTATCAAGTGTAGGTACTGTCCATACTGCGCAATCACCACAGCCTTTGAAGCTATTCAACAAATATCAAACAGAAGACGATATTAATCTGACGTTAATTATAACTTCCTGTGAAGGGAAGGATTGAAGGAGAGTTGATCAACTCAATTAGCCCCGCTTGGGAGTTCTGTTTAAAATAAAAAATGTTTTTGGTACATATACATACATATATGTACTGTGGACCGACGTTTACTTTTACAGGTCGACTGTTATCATTTCAATTCAGTCAAAGAAAATTTAGAACGCTTTTATAAGTTACACCTAAGGTAATGTGTTATAAGTTCAGTATACTATAGATACTGTTTTCTATCATTCATTGATTTTGGTTATTTGATGGATTGGATATGTGTTAATTTTAATTTATTTGGTTAATAACTTGTATGTACACAAAGATAATTACAAATTGCATTAACGTAACATCACGCCTGCAGTCCCCGAAGAGGTAGGCAGAGGACCACATTTAGTAACAGGTTAATTTTACATTTTTACATTTACGTACCACCCCACTGCGTAATAGTGAGATACTAATACTCGTAGTTGGTGTGTCTATTGCCATACACCGGGCACACATCCAGACTCCGAGCCACTGCTAGAATAACTACATTACAGAAATCCAAATCGAAATAATGATACGAAAACACATAGCGTTTTGAAAAGTGCATCACAATATCATTGAAATATTCAAAGTTTATTCAAAAGTGACCCAAACGCGGTAAACGAATGATAAAGTTTGCGCGCACACTCCGGCTCATTCATCCGAACGCAGCATATGCGTAGTGAACAAATCCAATGTATACATCGCTAGTACATTAACCGCAGCTGGTAATCACTATAATATTTGTATTCGTAATGGTATATACAACGGAATCGGATACCTTGTAAACAGGGCAACCCCGCTTTTTGTAAATAATTTCCAACAGTAGAATGATTGATGAGGCTTATTTAAATAGTGAGTATTAAACAGCTGTCAGATTTCGTTTCTTTGTGTTTCATTTTTACTGTGGTTTAAATATATAACTTGCTAATTATAACTTTAGATACATTACAGATACTTGGCTAAAAGGACCACGCAACCCTATCGCCCGCCCTCCTCCGCCCTCTTCATAAGAAAACACAAGTTGACTTACAGGTGTGAACGTGGGTTATTCTTAAAGATTTCAATGAAGTATGTTTTGCTAGTCCTTTTTGAATACGATACTCATGCTAGTGTGATATCGATATGAGGATACAAATATCGTATTTGTTTACAAATTATCACTGAGTTGTTTATTTATTGATCAACCTGTATATTATGTAAGGCGACTGCAAAAAATTGAACATATAGTGTCGCTAAAATTTCCGTTGTAACAAAAGCACAAAATCATACATTCACATGTCTGTGTAAGTACACAAACACATATACATCTATTTTGTCAAACACACGTACAAACATATGTAGATATATACGTCTTTACACCCCACAAGAACAGAGCAAACTCGCAGATCGAATTATAGATAAATTCCTACCCTCTGATGTACGTAAAATAGTAAATGCTATCGCTTGCAATTTTTACAGCCAATAACGCGTTTACGGCCATAATAAATCCGATTTATCACACTTCACGTTACACGAACAGCGAAAGATTGTAGGTTTCCCAACAAAAGGTATAAAAGTTAGTTTTCAATCAATCCAGCCCCATAATTTGATGCTGTGCTAACAATGATGGCCACTTCCGACACTGCATCGAATGCTGCTTTTTAAATTGTTCTCAAATGAGCACACAAAGGAAATAATGGGTTTCATATTCGCTATGTGTAGTGTTCACCTCAAGTTGAGCAAGCTCATATTTTTATAACGGAATTGTAAAAAAAATACCTATTTCATTTCATTATTCGTTAGAATTTCAAACGAACTTTAACGCAGTAAACATGGGCGCTGTTTATTTTATACAAAAAACTAAGATGGACGCGAAAAACCACATGTGAGTAGATTATTATCGTCGACAGCAAATTCTCAATTGTGTTGTATGAAATATAAATATTTCAAGGCATTTCTAACGGGCTCGTTTATTTCCATCTATTGTGCAATATCTCGTGATATTTGTATCTTGGATACATACAAACTTTTACTGTCTCGTTTCGAAAGGAGATTGTTTTTCAACATCGGAACGATAACAGAAATAAGGATGATTATGATTATTATCATATTATATGTACGTCATTTTTTAAAAAACTGATCACAATCATCTGCTCGAAAAATAAAATAATAGTTTTCCGTTTTATTTGGAACAAACATGTAAACGCAATTATTTTGTAAATATGAAACAATAGAACTTTCTCGAATGATTGTATTCAACGTCGACACTGCAACCAGCGTACCAGCCTTTGTTTCGAACAAAATAGCATCAGAGTACCCAAAAATTACGAGTCATAAAACGTGTTGTGTGCAATCTTAGTTTCGTAGGCGCAACGTAGCTGTCGGCTGGAGAAAATTGGATCTCGCAGGATTTACTAAGACGTCGTTTACGGCACGTACAGACTAGTGCGCTGCTCACGAATATAAGCTCAACAAAAATATTTGTGTCACAGTTTTTTTTTGTCATGTGATACGAGTATGTTACATAAATATAAATAATACAAACCCCACATACACGGTTTAAAAAAAACACTTGAACACGGGCTTTCATTTTTAACGAAAATACTTTCATCGTTCCACTATTGGACATAGGTCTTCTGTCAGAATGAAAATTATTATTAAATTACGTCACAAATATTGTAATACATATACAACGCTTGTACGATCGCAACTACCAAATTTAATTCAAATTTGGATTGTAAATCTCATAATAGTCTACTTTAAAACACAATTGTTTATCGGATGCAGAAATACAAAGGCCTACTCGGCGTCAGCGCGTGCAAGTCATTTTAGCGTTAGTAACGCCTAACATAGCATTGTTTCCACATAAAAACAGTTAGCTATACCGTAAGTTATACAATGGAAACTAATCTTAATACAGGTGTCGAGGGAAACCCAGACTCAACTATCTGGATCCTATAGCCTATCACTAAATTGGACAGGTACTAGCTGGCTTACGAATCATAAGCCTCTGGAATCGGCGCCTATATGAGTATATAAACACAGGGATATTAAGAAGGATGTCACGTCTATAAAGATAGAAGTATTTGACACTCTGTGTTCTCTGTCTACCCTACAATGGATCTGGCGTGATGATATAATAATTATATGTATAATGAGTTATACAGCGAACTATACAATCGTACAAATATCTGTACACAGCACAAGCCGCGCGCCCGACGCCCGAACCTCCGTCGTTTACGTCGACATGTAAAATATTCACCGTCCTTCTCGAATACGTATAAGAAATGTCTCAAATAGTTACATCGCGGAAATATCTGTCACGTGTGACAGAGACGTACTATTGCAGAAATCTGCAAGGGTAGAACTATGCCCAAAATGTAGACTGGAATTACACCTAGATAATATTCAAGGAATTTTTGTATCCAGCAACGAACATTAGAAATGAATATGTCTATAGAACACAAAACATTTATTGTACAAAATATAAGAGACAAGTAATGAAACACGCCTGTATCTCTCGGAATAGTTAACATAGAACAGGTGGTGGAAAATAATCTAACGTAACGTCATGCTTGTAATCCCTGAAGAGGTAGGCAGGGGAGCATAGTACACTTGTTTACCCGATCCGAGATTTGAACACAGGACCATTTGATTGGCAGTTGCGCTTTCAATCCACACGACCAAGGAGACAGTAAATTGGATATTTTAATATCAATTGTACAATTGACATAATGATCATACGTATCGAAAAGTTTTTTTAGGAATTATTAACCCTAAACTAGATTTTGACACATAATCTTCAATTTTTTACATCGTGGCAGTAAACGTTTTAAAATTACGTTCGTACGTACGAAAAAAAAGTTACATAACATCAAGCCTGTAATTCCGAAGAGGTAGGCAGAGGAACGTACAACACTCTCACGTTATACCAGTTACGTTTACGTCCCACTATGGAATAGGCGGTCAGCCTATTGCCATACATCGGGCACGTATCCATACATGGAGCACGCATCCATACATCGAGCCACTAGTAGAAAATCTAATTTAGAAAAATTTTGTAATGTCCGACCCGGGAATTGAAACCCAGGACGTCCCGATCGGCAGTCGCACTTGCAACTAACACGACCAACGAGGCAGTCAAAAGTCAAAACATGTTTCCTTTTTGATGCAAAAAAAAAAAACAAAATATGTAGGAAAAACCTAGTAGTGTCAGAAACACTTAATGTAAAGAACTTTTTAAATAAAAAGTAAATAAGCGGCATATACAAAATAATCATTTTTCTTATTTCGAATAAAGAAGACAAGTCACATATACAAAATTGGCGGGCAAATGTAACAAAGCATTTTATCAAACTATTGTATTACATTGTTTCACCAATAGTGAGTTCTTCCTAATGATAGACGTAGTGTAATCCATGAGAACGTTGAACATCGTGCGACTGCAAGACAAGGAAGTCGATATTATAAGAATAACAAAGGTTGAAGTGTATTGAGGCAAGGTCGATTAAGTACGCCTGTGTTGAACTCCCTTCGGAATTACTACACAATAGCCTATAGTTTCTTATAGCACTGAGAAACAGAGTAGCAATTCAGATGGCATTTATTCAAACTGTTCTACGTTGTCGAGTGTGTGTTAGAAATATACAAGCTGTAATGTACTACACAGCGCCCACAATCTTTAGCGGGTGGACATCGGAAACTATATGTCAGGGTAAGCGACTCTGCCCGATACAGAATCCATATGAATTTATTTTTATGATGATTTGTACTGTACGATTCGAAGCTTGACCGACATATAAGACCATATTTAATATTGTTCTAATAATTTAGAAAATGCAAAATTGAATAATGAAAAATTTGTATGAAGCTTTTGAAAGCATTAAGTGATGGATGTAGAAGAAGCGTAATGATGTAATAATAATAACCCCTGAAAGTTCTAATCAAAGAATTTAGAACTGGTAACGATCCAAACAGCTATATGTGAATTAGGTGTCTTTTCTAATTTTTCGTTTTTAAGAGAATAGAGAAGTAAACGAGCAGGAAGCAGTCACAAGTGGCCATTGTGGCCAACTTCAACAATTCCTGTTCATTATATTGAGCCCTTACTACAACTGGTTGAAATCAATAAATATTTAAGCCATACCGTGTAGTTATAACTAAATTTGTACAATAAAAAAAGTAAAATAAGTAAAAGCCACTGATAAACCAACTGACGATTCTGCAAACATTAATTAACAGCTTCATACTGCAGTAACATTAAAATTAAACCGTGGTTAAACTAATTACAACTGACGCTACAGTTTCCGAACGATTACAAAGATAACAGAGTGAATAGTTTCATTTACATTTAATTACGAGTATAGAGCTTTAGGTTTTGTTTTATTCTTTATTAAGAGTGCAAAACAAGCTCCTTAAAACCCAACATCACTGTGGCTCCTACTGGAAATGTTTATAGGTTGAGTATTTAACATCGAATGCAGGTCTCCCTATCCGATAATCTTCTGTTTATTTTATGTGTTAGTGTTAAGCTAATTGAGAAATATCAAGGTCTGGTGAAATCTAAAAATAATCGCTTAGCTTAAATCACAATAATAAATTCATCAATTAAGGTACATGATATTTTTATATTACTTCATTCAGGTGCCGAGATAAATGAGTAAGAAAATATTATATAAGTCCCTATTCTAAAACTACGTAAAAGCGAAAATTTGCAAGCATTGCATTTACATCATTTACAGTATCGGTTTTCCAATAACGTTATTTAGCCACAGTTATTCAAGCCTGCGTCCTTGACTGCCTTCTTGGCCGAGCGATCGCAAACGCGTCTGCCGATCGACGTCTTGGGTACAAATCCCGAGTCGAGTGCTATTGCATTTTTCTAACTAGTATTTTTAGTCAAAATTTCTATCAGTGACTATGAATTCGAATTTGAATCCGGTGCATGGCTATAGCCTCACCCCAATTTCCATAATAGGACTTAAACGTAACTAATGAAACCTGGGATTGTACTACTCTTCTTTGCATACCTCTTTCGGGAATACAGGCGTGATGATAAGTGTACTAGAAGCGAATCATATCAGTCCTGTAAAGTACTAACTTATACTTAGTAATAAATACAAAACTTACTTAGAATACAAAACATTGACTAGAAAGAATAACGTGAACCATTGCCGTACTCTGCAATCCAAAACTCGCTTGCTCAGTACGGGGATTAAGGGTAACAATCCCTCTGGAAAGGCTTACGTCCAGCAGTGAATTTAGACGAGCTAATGTTAATGATGACCCTATTCTAGCAGTTATTTACCCTACATATACTGTCTTATTAACAACTAATACTTTCCGCAAACCTGTTCCAAATTACTTGCAAATGGATCATGCAGACTGATTAGTATATAGCGAAAGGTACGGGCGACGAGAAACTGCTGCCTGCATATTTACTGCACTCTTCACATAAAAACAAACCAAGCCGAAATTCTTAGCACAAAAACCGTAGTTACCAGCGTAGTATGTTTGGCCATAGTTTAAAACTGTCTAAATTAACTAACAAGACATCAACTACAGTTCTATCTCCGTCGTATGTTTGGCTCACAATCATTATCATACGTACAAAGATTATCTCATGTTGAGAGTGTTGAGACACGTATAAAATATTACATCAGCGGCAACATAAGTATTCTCATAAACATCACTATTAGTTCCATTTTCCCAATAAACGCTCGAACCAAGAAACGATTGTTTCTCAAAGGTTTGTACAATTGATGGGCCGATAGATATCGGCCAGTGCCTCAGGTAGTAAAGTAATTGGGGCCCCCGAGGCACACATTGAAAGCCCCTAACGCGCCCGGATTGCTTTAATGACACACATTGAGGGCTTTTTGTACCGTACTCACACTAACTGATTTGGGATGGGAAAGTTTTATCGCTGAAAAAAGGATTTTCTTTCTCTCTATATATATTCTTCAAATTTATTGTGATTCTGTTTAGTTGTTCGATATATTGTTCGAACAAGACATTATATAAGCTTTATTTATTACGGTATATACTCCTACATAATGGCATGATCAGAAATTATCTTAACATTTACTGTTAAGTCGAACACTTAACAGTAAAGCCTTGGTAGTACAGAAGAAAGTTATAAATAAATATCTGAACAGCAGTTTTGAACACATCATAGTACTCAGCTTAATATTATAGCTTGTGCTTTTCTAAACCCATATTATTATGAGCAAGTGCGCGTCGCAAAATAGAGTTGAGCTCAAATGTCTTTTGTTATTTATTATTCACTGGATGAAAACTGGAAAGTGGAATAAACCGTCAACCCGTACGTGACTGCGCCTCTCTGTCGCGTTTCATTGAGAAACAGCTTTGTGCCACTCGTACGAAAGGAACATATCCAAAAATAACCTTGGCCAATGTTTTGAGACCGACTGTTTCATTAGATTTCGCTAAATAAGAATTGTTAGGGGCAAATTTAACTGATAGTCAAAAAGGGCCGATTATATTTTGATCGGTGAATCCGAGATTATTCCTTAACAAGAATATTCATTTGTTTTTCTCGCGCGCATTTTAGACTCGCTTGGCGTAATTATGGCCTACGTCTCGAGACTGATCCATGTTCCAAATTTTTTAAACTATAAATGTAATATTCACAAATATATCCATTATATACCAAAGTTTTCATAGATTTCACTAGACTTTTGGGTATAATAAACTCTTTAAAACAATTCTAAGTAAGTGTAACAGATCAGATAACATCCTTGCAAAGGTGTTCGTTAATTTTTTACACGGAATCCAGTCCAGTGGCCTTAACTGTTGTCTATTTCATGAAAGTTGTCCATATTCTAAATTTGAAATGAAAATGTTATTAGTTATTATCTGTTCTGATAAACATATGTCTTGTTTAATGTTTCTTGTTTATGGGAGTGTTCTACACTCCTCTGCCTACCTCTTCGGGGATTACAGACGTGAGGTTACGTTTTTGTTTATTAGCTCACATACAAGCAATTTTATTAATAAAACATTCTTCGAAATGGCGTTTGAAAGTGGTTAAGATTGTTATGAAATAAACTGATCTGGTAATGAAGCGATCTTCTATATTCATTTGTAAAAAAATATCAGAGTACTTAGGTTGTAAAAGTTTATAATGTATAGACGAATCTTGATTTAATCTCTTATTTATATACATTGAACTCTCGGAGTTATATGCTTCATTCTTTCGCGATCCCCACGATTGTAAAAGCAACGATTCTCATTACGCAAGAAGATGGATCGTTAATCCCGCTTTCTTTAACCAAATTGGGCGTATTCCAAACATTCGAAATAATGGTTGAACGAAGCCTCATTGATTATGTTAATAGAAACATAAACATAATACATTTGTTTTGTAAATTCTTATATTTTGCATAAACATTAATGTACCAACTGGAGTTTATATGCTTCCTTAATACGGTACATTTACACTAAGCTGAACTGGACGTTTTTTCCGACACCTCATACGTACAGAATATAAAAGTACAATGTGTAATAATAATTATATCCAATTATACACTAAGAATATAATATGCCAACACGCCTGCATTTCCCCGAAGGGCTAGGCAGGGAAGTGTCGTTCACTCTCATGTTTCACCAGTTATGTTATATAAGCCTATTAAGCACAAACCGGACGCAAATCCAGACTCCGCGCTACTACCTGCATTTTCACGTAGTAAAACCCAATAATACTTTGATATTAGCTAAGAATAATAACGATATTAATATAAGTTATTCTTCTTTCTCACACTTTTACGGGCCGTATGAAAGTTTATCATAATTGTCATAGTTCTTATATGATATAAAAGGAGTCCGGTTATAATGCTCGTAATCCGCACACTTATAAACGAACCTGCAAGTTGTAATATCACGTTCTATAGTGTAGTGGCGGCGCTGTAATAATGTAAATTGATTACCACGCACAGCCGGCTCGGCAATTAAAACAGTATGCTCAAGTTTTCTTACCGTCGCCTCGGAATTAATTGGCGTTGCTACAATATTAATTGAAATATAATAATCATTATTGTACTACCTCGTTGTATAAGTGGTTACAAGCGTGGCTACTGATTGAGAGGTCCTGGGTTCGATTCCCAGATCGGGTACTGTTGGATTTTTCTAACTTAGATTGTCCAGTTGAAATTTCTAGTGGTAGCTCGGAGACCTAATTTGACCCCGGTGTATGACACTAGACTCACCACCTATTCTATAGCGAGACGTAAACGTAACTAGCGAATCGTTTGGGGTACACTAAAATCCTCTCCTACCCCTTTTATTATGACTGCAGGCTTGTTATTACTTTTAATATTATTGTACAACTGATATGCTTGTGACGATATTTTCATAAAAATAGCTACCTAGCCTATTGATGGTTTTTTAGCAGTGTCCGCGACTTCGTCCGCGGGGAATTCTAAAATGAAAGTAGCCTAAGTCACTTCCTATTATATCAGCTATGTGCCAGTGAAAGTCCCGTAAAAATTGGTCAAGGCGCTCCAGATATTAGCCGGAACAAACAGACAGATAGACAAAAATAGTAAAAAATGTTATTTTGGTAGATGTACCGTGTAAACATATATATGCATTTGGAAAAAGCGGTTATTTTAATATTACAAACAGACACTCCAATTTTATTTATCTGTATATATAGATTTCGGATTCGCAAATGTAGCATACATCGAACACAGTACGCGAATTTTGCAACGTCCTATAAAATATAAAAGAGGAAACCCAATTATTTAGAGAAGTATTTTAAAAGACTTTTCCTGGCTACCTAATTTATCAACGCCTAGACTTCAGCGTTGATAAAGTTAAGCAATAGCTTCAAAGGCTTATTAAGCTGGATTCTTTTCGACAAATAAAAACTTTAGAACGATAAAAGTGTTTTAGACGTTTATAATATTTTTATGACACTAGTTACGAGTAATCAAATGTCCCACTATAGAAGATATATAGTAACTAGTGAT